>JAKCPB010000921.1:0-179265 GCA_021442155.1 Cymbidium sinense
ATTTAAATTCAGAAAATACCAATTGAATGAACCTTTCATTGATAAAGGGATTATTTGAAACAATGTTTATGCATAATATTTCCTTAGATAAAGCCCATTGATTGGAAACATCAGGTGTTTGCCTTTATAGTTGATTAGTTGGTAGGAACCACCTTGATAAGCCTTTTTTATGGTGAAAGAGCCTTCCCAAGTAGGTTCAAACTTGCCTCCCATCTTACGACAATTGGTCTCCTTAGAACTAAAATGATCTCTCCAACCCAAAAAGCTCTAAGATGAACCAATTTATTATGATCTTGAACCATTCTGGTTTTATATAGTTTGAAGTTCTGGCATGCCCGCAGGAATCTCTCCTTTAGACCTTCGAGCTCTTCCAACCGTAGCTTAGAATTTTGCTCTCTTACCGTTATAGTTATCATGATGGGAGTTAGACCTCTAAGGGAAGAATGGCTTCCAACCCATACACTAAAGAGAATGGGGTAAATTGTGTTGGAGTTCTATAAGTGGTAAGCCCACAAAGCTTCAACTAACTATTCATGCCATTATCATTTGTTATCATCAGCATCTTCGAGTATTGATGAGAGTTTTGTCAAGGCTTCCACCAAACTATTCACTCGAGGAAAGTAGATGGTAGAGTACCTCCTATCTATGTTGTGTTTTTGAGCAAAATTATTGATCTAGATGCATTTAAAGGTTGTACTATTATCGAATATGATTCAATGGGGTACTCCAAATCTATATATGATATGGTTCTTAAAAAATTGGAGAACATGCTGAGCTTTGACTTCCATAAGTAGAATCACCTCCACTAACTTGAAGAAATAATTCATAGCTACTAGAATGAACCGATGACCATTGGATGATGGAGGATCAATCCACTATGTTCATACCCCAACACTCGTATGACCATGAATCTATTATCAGAATGTTGGGTGGTTGATGTAGAACTACTCCATGCACTTGACACTAGCGCTACATCCATGTTATTTGTGATCATCAATAGTAATACCCAAGCCTCTTGATTTTGGCCTTTATCTTAGGACGTTGTGAGCTCTAGATAACACTGAATGTACCTCAATCATGATCTCATGGGCTTGATGTTTTCTTAAACATCACAACCACATACGATTGAAGGACCATCGGTATAAGATGCCATCAATGAAAGCATAGGAGACTACTTATTGTTTGACCTAATGGGCTTGAGTGTTCTCTTGAGGTAGTTTGACTTTGTTGAGATAATCAATGAAGGGTTGCCTCCAATATAGTTATTCATCCTTTTCATAAATGGCAATCTCCCCTTCAAGAGTATATTTGTTGACAAGTTCAACATTAATAAGAGGTAGGATCTATCTATTGTGAACCTCAATTGATATGGACTCATCTTCAAGACATGACAACTCTTAGCTAGGCAAGGCATTCTATGGAATTTTCTACTTGAGGGATCTTATAAATAATGACCTCTAGAATTTGAGCTAGTAACTCCATGGTGTACTTATGGTAGTGATGAAGTTTGGGCTTTACAAACATGTTGACCACATTTTTTAGAATGAGCTCTCAACCCTCCATCTTAGACATAAGACTTCTCTTAGAACTTTAAGAGTTCTTTAGTCTTAAGACACATCGATTAGGTGGACACTCAACCTAGCCCTAGTGATTTAGAAGAGTTAGCCATAGGAATAGGTCATGCCTTAAGGGTGTTAGGAAATTTTCCTACCCTTAGCCTAAACCATTCCTCACTTTCCTTCTTTCAAATCAAACTCCAAATCAATTCTATTTGATTTCTCCAAATTCAAATCAACTCCATATGATTGAAATTCATGATTGAAATCTATGATTAAAACCCATGATCAAAATCCATTCCTCTTTCAAATCCTAAATCCTTAATTTTAAGGACTTAACAAAATCATGATCAAAACTAATTCAAATCTTTTGAGATTTATATTCATATATATATATATATATATATATATATATATATATATATATATATATGAAATATAATTCAAACCCTTCAAATCAAACTTAAAATTCTAAATCAACTCATGATTAATTTCCCCAAGTCCTTAATTTTTCCTTAAGGACTTAAACAAAATCATGATCAAAACTAAATCAAACCTTGAGATTTTCTCATACCTCATTTATATTCTCATTTATATTCACATATATAAATGAAATATAAATGCAAACCCATCAAATCAAATTCAAAATTCTCAATTCATGAAAAATTTTCTTAAGTCCCTTTAATTTTCCATTAAAGGACTTAGCCAAAATCAATCTTAAACATTGATCAAACCTATTCAAATTCATGGGATTTTCTCAAAATGTATTTATATTCTAATTTATATTCTCACATTTAAATGAAATATAAATATAAATCAATCAAATCCAATCCAAAATTTATATTCCAAATTTAAAATTCTTGAAATTCCTTAAATCCTTAATTCCTTTAATGGATTTAACCTAAACTTTGATCAAACCTATTCAAACTCATGGGATTTTCTCAAAACTTATTTGTATTCTCATTTATATTCTCATATATAAATGAAATATAAATATAAATCAATCAAATCAATCAAAATTAAATTAAATTTAAAATTAAATTCTCTTAAATCCTTTAAATTCCCTTTAATGGATTTAACCTAAATCATGATTAAACCACTTCAAATCCTTGAAATTTTCTCATGATCAATTTATATTCTCATTTATATTCACATATATAAATGAAATATAAATTCAAACAATCAAAACCAATTCCAAAAATCAAACTCAAATCAACTCAAAATCAAATCTAAGCCTTTCAAGTCAAAATCTTGAACTTAGCCAAATCACTTTCAAATCAAGCCAAACTCTTGATTTTCTCTCATGGTTCAATCAACCCTACAATCATGAGCTCATATATAAATCCAAACTTCAATCAAACAATCAAAACCAAATCAAAATCAAACCCAGACCCTTTATTCTTCCTTTGAATATGAAATTTTCAAATGGATCAAAATCCATTTGACTTCAAACCACTTGTAAATGGATTTATATTTCAATCATAAGTCCATATACAAGATCAACTTCAAATCAAGCTTTGAGCCATTTGACCCACTTAGGCTCACTTGACCCAAAGTGACCTAAAGTACCCTTATTGAGCCAACTTTTGATCCTAACCAAATTGGATTGAACCAAACTCATATATCCTCTCATCATGATCAACAATCATCATGGGATGATCAATCAATCAAGTCAAACCAAGTCAAACTTGGGTTGACCAAGTCAACATAACTTAAAATGAAACCTAACATAGCCAAATTCCACCATAGGCCAAATTGATTGAAACCATTGATCTAAGTTCACTCATGACCTATGTTTGAACTTGACCAAGCCAACATTTGAGCCTAACCTAGCCCATTTGGTCAACTTGACCCAAGTTGACCCATTTGACCTAAAGGGTCAAAATGTGTCAAAACTTGATCTAAGCCAAATTGAATCAAACCAATGGGTCAAGTTCATTCCAAATCACTTGTTGAACTTGACCAAAGCCTCGGCCAACTAGACCCAACTAGCTAATTGACCTTAGACATGACCAAAGGGGTCATGTTGAGCCAAAATTGAACTTAACCAAATTGATTGGAAACAAAGATACCAATCCACTCCATATGACTAACCTAACCTAAACCTTGACCTACCCCAAATAGGTCAAATAGGTCAAATGGGTCAACTTGACCCATTTGACCTAAATGAAGTCATATGAGCCAAAAACAAATGTATACTAAACTGAACCAAACCAAAGCCACAAAATATTTCAAATGGTCATATGAACTTGACCCAACCCTTGGTTTGACCCAATTTGAGCAATTGGTCAACTTGACCCAAGTTGACCCATTTTGACCTAAATGGGTCAACATGAGCCAAACCCTATCAAATGGATTCCAAATCAAATGAAACTTGGCCAAACCTAGTTTCTCCACATACCCAACATGTCCAAAGTGAAAAATAGCAAAATGACCATTTTACCCTAGGCCATAGAACAAATTTTGGCTAATCCATGGGTACTTTGGTCATACCCTCTTCACAATCACTTGAGGCTTTCCTAAAGCTCAAGGGGACTTAGTGATGAGTGGTGCACCCAACCCAATGAGTTTGGGTCAGCCCATTTGGTCCCAGACCAAACACCACATTGCAAAATTGAGTTTTCAAACTCCTCTTAAGCTCATAAGCACATGGGAGGTTGGCATCCACTCCTTGGATCAAACGACCATGTGCACACTCAAAATAGCCAAAACAACCTCTCCAATCTCATCAATTGGATCAAAATGGCATGGACATTCGGCCATCCTTCAAGGGGATATATACTCCCCAATTCAATTTGATTTTCTCATCGATTGAAGCTTGGAACTTATCTCGAGCTAAGCTTCTTAGAGGATTTAAATTCTTCTCTTGGTTTTTTGCAGTAAAAATAGGAGCTCAATCCAACTTTCTCCACACATCCTTCCAATTCTCTTTTGCTCATGAGGTCAAGGAATCAAGCTCTCACAGTTCTAGAGGCAAGGAAGAGCTCAATTCAATCAAAGTGAGCAAGTGAAGTGGTGGTCCATTGATCCACTCAATCCAAGGCCAGGAATTTTAATAGGGCTTCATCTCCACCAGAAGCTACCTCATCGATCTCGAGCCGTGATCACCTTAGGTATGGAATTTTTTGATCTTAAACTCAATGTGTGGTCTTTGTGAAAGAAATTTTCATGTTAATCATTGGATTTATCTTTATCTCTAGATGGTGTGGGTTGAAATTTTTATGATTCCATGCTAGATCGGTGGATCTCCCTTGATCATGGATGGTCTCATTGATCCTTAGGGAAGAACTTGGCTCATCTTAGCTGTCCATCCGCACTTTTTAGATGGATGGCGAGATTTACATTTAGTATCTAATTTTCCTTTTAAAATGGGGAATCTCGCCATCCGATCTTTGATCGATGACGAGATATAAGTGTGCACCCGCCCCTTTTGAGGTGACAACTTAAGTCCCCTCACGCGATGATGCTTGTAAAGCGGCCGTACACCACCATGCATGTACGAGTGGTGGATTAGCGGGGATTAATTAAGCAATTAATTAATTCTAATTAATTTTAGAACTTCTAAAATTCATAATTCTCATAAAATTAAAAAAATAAGGAAAAATGCTATGGAAAATAATTTCATCTAGAATATTTTAAAATGATTTCAATGGATTTTGAATTACTCTTTTCTAATTTGGGTTTCTTTGGAAATTTTAATTAGCTAATTATCCTTTAATTGTCATCAATTAATCTCAAATTTCTAGGGTTCATTTTAGGGATGACCTCTCCCCTAATTTTCTTGAGATTTATTGAGGCTTGATTGGGAAATTGCTATCATTCCTAATTACCCTTTCATGTAATTAAGCATAATTAGGATGATTAGTGGATTTACCCATGATTAGGTTGATTAAGGTTGATATAGAGTAGAGGTTTATGGAATAATTTTGGGGCATTTCCCCTAAGCTATTCCCTAAACCCCTTCTCTCCTTAATCTCTTCTTTAAGGGTTAATTCATTAATCCCCCAATCAATTTTCAAAAATTCTAAAAGTTCAAAACTTAATTAATCTACCTTGGGTAGATGCTTAGGTGTTTAATAGCCTAAGTTCAATTAAGGAAATCAAAACCCATTCAATGTGTGAAAGGGTTTTTTTTAAAACCCCTTAGCAATTAACTTTTGAGCCAAATTGCATTAGGCCTTTTCATTATTAGGTGCATTACAAATTTAAATTCCTTGTGGGTTTTATGTCATCTCATTGGCTCATAATTATTTAGTTAATTCTAAGGTGGTGTAGGTAAGGGTTAATTACTTAATTCTTGCCTTCAATAATAAAATGGATAATTATCTAAAAATTAAACAAAATATCAAACACATGTGGGAATGGGTTAGGAACAACTCATCTCACCTTTTCAAAAATTAAATCAAACTTCAAACTAAAAAAAAATCATTTTGAAATTCACCTTGATTTATTATAAATTTTCTTATTCTATAAGAATGCCTCTAAGATTTAAGTATGGTGACTTTGTTTACAAGCTTTCATTGCTTTGGATCTTTCCCCAACATGTTAAGTTATATGCCATGTGATTCATGCATTCATAATTTCATTTCAAATTTTAAAATGAAATTGTTTACTTTATGTCAAATGTGCATGTGTTGGCTAAAGTAAAATATGAGTGGCTATTATCACTACTAAATCAAATTATTTTCAAAACTTATAAATGAAATATCAAATCTGAAAGTGCTACTTATACTTTAATTATAAGCTTGCATGTGAAAGATTATAAAATGCTTAGTATAGTTTCCTTTCTTTCTTATGTTAGCATAGTTTTGAATAGAATTTGGTGAAGATGTAGGTTCATTTGAAAAAAACCTAACTTACTAATTCATATCCTATTCATCCCTATGCTATCATCAGAAGGTTACTACTTACATACATAAATTGCATAAGATAAAATGAATCCATTAAACAACTTTTGCATTTCCTTTTCTATTTCATTTCTTTTATATACATGTTTGTATTTAAGGAAAGTGGTATATTAGTCTGGACAACCCCGAGGTTGTGAGGCTTTAAGTAGCCTAAGTAGGTGTACCTTACACCTTACTGGTGTTGTCTACTTATGCCTTTCTTACTTTCATGTATGTATGTGAAATTTTGGATAAGGAAAACCTTTTCTACTTAAGAAAATCATGCATATTCAACTTCTAAATTTTCTTAAATGGATTACTTAGCATGCATCATAAAGTGTGTTAAATACTCTCATTTGCATGTATAGATATGCTTAGGGTCCATCCATATGCATGTTATATATGTTGGAAAAGAAATGAAGTAATGTGTGTTATGTGAATTTTGATTCATTTTATTTAATCTTAAAATGCCTTTCTTTTGAATAGGTTTGTTTAGAGTTTATCTAAACTTAGGATTAATTAAAAGATGTAATCAAAACATTCACCTAAATGAAACTAAAATGAACTACTTTAGAAATTACTTAGGTTAGGGAAGGAAGAGAAGTTCTCTTCTCTCCTCTTCATAACTTAGTAGTAATTAATTGGATCCTTAAACCAAATCAAAACATGAAATAAAATCAAAAACACTTAAACAACTTAAATGAAATGAAACTCCTCTAAGTTGAACATGTTCTTCACACTTAGAAAATTTGAACTAAAGCCCTAAGCATACCACAACCTTCAAAGCACACACATTAGCCTAAGTCACCACTTCTAGCTTTAGGTTAGGTCGGTGCATGGTTTGATGTTTGTTTTATTTTATGATATATGTTTTAGACTGGATGTTAGGGTGTATGCTTGTAGAATGAATGGTAGGACGTTCTTAGTCTAACTATTCTTTTTTTGCGAGGATTGTGCTTAGGGGCTATCATAAATAAAAATATAAATGCTTTTTGCTTGCAGTGCTTTATACCCCAAGCATAATCCATAGGCTAGTGGACTTAGTCACCCATGTGGGGTGATAAGTCAATATACATGCTTGGATTTGTGGTGTATTTTTTAACCTTTTTTATTTGTAGGTGTTAGTTAGATTTCCACTTTTCCTTTTCATGTAAAATTTGTATAATTAGGATTTTGGAATGATTTGTTATGGGGGATTAGGATGAACATTGGTCATAAGATCCTATCTTATGCACCATGTGAAACCTTGAGCATCCACCTTCCAACCATCCAAAAGAAGAACCAAAAAAAAGAAGAAAGAAGAAAGAAAAAAGAAGAAAGAGAAGAAGAATAAAGACCCCCATAATAATGAATTCTTTGCTTAATTATTCATTTAATTTTGTATATAAAGGCTTCACTACCCATTTGATATTTTGAGTTTGTGCGGTGGTGCCACCAATGACCATTTATTCTTTTGATTAGCTTTATAAATTGATTGATGATTTGTTTAGCTTTTGCATTAAGTGGCATTTTTCTAGTTTCTTCCTTGCTTTATGTATGGCTAGATGTGGATTAGGCTCTTTAGAAAAAAATAAATCTTTTACCCACCTTAATAACTCAAGATAAAATTAAATAACTCATAACCTCACCTAAAGCTTAGGTTTAAAATCAAGATAAAATAATTATCAACCCTTAGTGGATGAGCATTTTCTTTATAATATCATGCACAAAATCTTATTTCACTCTTGATTGGAGGGCTTCCACCTTTGCCGAAACTGGCTTGACCTTGAACCATGGTGGAAACTCACCTCCTCATTAATTTTGGCCAATAATCTTTCTCATGCATTAGTCATAAAATCCTATTAGCAGAGTCAAAATAATTTATCCAAAATGAAAATAAAATAAAATTTGAATGCATTAGATTTAGGTCATTTGAAGCATGTCCCTTTACATGATCTAGTCTCTTTAGGAGTGAGTTTAAGGACTTAGTCTCTTTTAAATAAATAATAGCCTAGTTATCTTGCATAAGCATAAAGACTTGCCTACATGTATTTAAAATCATAGGAGGAGTTAGTTGGCGGCCACCCCCAGCAAGTTGTAAGTCCAAGCTATCAGGTGGTTTGTCCTCTCTTGTGGAGGCAAACCAATTACCCCTTTAGATTTAGATTGTGCTTCGCTCTCACGAAGCTCCCTAGATTTAGGTTCGAGGTTGCTTCTCTTTGAGCCATAAGCATAATTCCTCACCTCTTAGGCATTTCCTTAATCTTGTGTTAAGGAATCATATGCTAACTTTCTAATGAAAATACAACTCAAACAAACTAAATTAATTTCTAAAATGTAAAGCCCAATTATAGGATAGTTTGAGATGCTCGTTAGGTTTCCTAGCATCATGGGCATTTCCTACTTATCTTCCATTTTGGCTTCGATAATAACTCCCTCTTTTGATCAATCCCATTTTGATCTTCAAACATAAACCAATCGATTGATAGTCCTTTCCTACTCTTAAAGAAAATGATCATTTACCTTAATCGAGTTTTCATAAAGGATCCTATCCTTTAGGATGTAATTAACTATGAGCTTGCCTATAGAGAACTTAACAACCCAGTTTAAAATAAACCACCTTTACTTTTCC
Source organism: Cymbidium sinense (assembly GCA_021442155.1). Lineage (NCBI taxonomy): Eukaryota > Viridiplantae > Streptophyta > Magnoliopsida > Asparagales > Orchidaceae > Cymbidium > Cymbidium sinense. Next base: position 9,054 of record JAKCPB010000921.1, read on the forward strand.
ATTTAAAGTAGGGAAGAATCTCGTACATATGAGACCCATCATCATTAGAGTCCTTATTGAGGTGATTAGTTCCATTAAAGGGTAGTGACTTCTGTCTTTCAAGATAGTACACTATTCTCTTGATGATGTATCCGATCACCTGAATAAGTACATCTGGATCATGGCATCCTAAAAAATGAATTTTTTATAGGTCTCTCTTTTTCTCCATAAATTTCAAAGGTGACTCTATAAGAATTTATTAACCAAGATTTTTCTGACTCTCTAGGGTTGGTTCCTCTCTCCATCTTTGGTAAATGATCATTGTCTTTGAGTATCGATGGGTTTGTACTTTGGTATGAATCCAAGACTATCCTTCTTGTTGGCACTTAGCTCATTTCATTCTTGAGTTAAGTTAGCCAACATCTTTAGGTTTTAGGACTGCATTCCTTGTTGGTCTTAAAACCCCCATTGGGTTCTCCAATGGGTAAAATAAAAATATCTAAATAAAAGAGAAAAAACATTTTAAAGACTTCCTCCTTATCATATTTATGATAAGGAAATGTTCATCCTAAAATAAATAAATCTTCCATAAAGAATTTTGCTTTTCAAAAGCACCTTTTCAAAAATGCACTTAATAAAAAAATTTTCCAAAAAATTTTATCACCCCCTTTTAACAATTCTCATAATTATTACATGTAGGGATTTTCAAAAATAAAATTAATAAAATTTTCCAAGAGCACTGATGAACATCTTCTTTCAATTCATTTGATGAAGATTTCATTTTCAAAATAAAATGAACAATTATCTTCCCAAAATCAAAAAAAATGAAGTTTTCAAAAAACATGAACCTTTCCATTCAATACATTCACACTATTGAATGGAAGTTTCATTTTCAAATAAAATTAAACTTTTCAAAAGCACATATGAACTTCTTCATTTAATTTATTAAATAAAGATTTCATTCCTAACTAAAAATAATATCATAAGGAAATCTCACTTGAACATATCTCACATATATTTTTAGTTGGAATTCCTCTCTTTCAAAAAAAAAAACAACAATCACACAAAAATTTCATATTTCAAAATAAGATTCATCTCCATTCCACATACCTAAATTTGTTGAATGGAGGTCCCCTTTAAAGATAAAACTTCAATAATCAAATTTTAAAATTTTCTAAAGACATTTGGAACTTCACTTAACATACCCAAATTTGCTAAGTGAAACTTCTAACCTTAAAAATTCAAAGTCAATAATCATATTTCAAAAAATTTCAAAGCACATTTTGGAAACTCACTCAACATACCCAAATTTGTTAAGTGAAGTCTCCAAATCCCAAAATCAAAATCTTCAAACACATATTTGGAACTTCATTTAACATTTTGTTAAGTGAAGTTTCCAATCTCAAAATCAAAAATTTTCAAAGCACATTTTGGAACCTCACTTAACATACCCAAATTTGTTAAGTGAAGTCTCCAAATCCAAAATTTTCAAAAATTTCTAAACACATTTGGAACCTCACTTAACATACCTAAATTTGTTAAGTAAAGTCTCCAAAATCCCAAAATTAAAAATTTTTTGAAACACATTTAGGAACTTCATTTAACATACTCAAATTTTTTAAGTGAAGTCTCCAAATTTAAAATCCCCAAAATTTTTGAAAACACTTTGGAATTTCATTTAGCATGATCAAGTTTGCTAAGTAGTTTCCAAATCAAAATCAAAATCAACAATCATAATTCAAAATTTTCAAACAATATTTGGAACTTCATTTAACATTCTGAAATTTGTTAAGTAAAGTTTCCAAATCCAAAATTCAAAACTTTTCAAAACATATTTTGGAACTTCACATACTCAAATTTTCTAAGTAAGGTTTCCAAAGTCAAAACAAAATATTCAAACACCTTCGGAACTTCCTCCATTAGCATACCAAATTTTTTAAGGTGAAGTTTCCATTTTCAAAATAAAAAAGACAAATCAAAATTTTTGAACACACTATTTGGAATTTCATTTAGCATACTCAAATTTTCTAAATGAAATTTCCATTTCACTAAACCAAGTGGGATTTCACCTTTAGCATACCAAATTTACTAAAGTTAAATTTCCACTTTCAAAAACATCAAAACATAATGAAGCACCTTTGGATCCCTTAGCATACCAAATTCTAAGATCCTACTCTTTTCAAAATCAAAATATTTCAAACAAATGAAACACTTAGGATTTTCTTAGCATACCTAAATTTGCTAAGAATACTTTTTTCAAAAAAAATCAAACAAAACACACTTGGATCCTTCATTTAGCATACCTAAGTTTACTAAGTGAATTCCAAATTTTCCAAAATCAAAACAAATTCACTTTTACTTCACTTAGCATACCTAAATTTGCTAAGTAAAATTCCAAGAATAAATAAAACAAAACCATTTGGTCCTTATTTTAACATGCCCAAATTTGTCAAAAGGAAGGGTCCTCAAATCAGAAATTCAAATTCAAAATAATAATGAACCTATGGAAGCATCCTATCAAAAAATTTTGAATCCATATTTCAACATACCTAAATTTATTGAAATTTGGATTCATATTCAAATTCCTTTTTCAATCAATCTCTTCAAATCTATTTGAACCCCACTTAACACTTCCAAGTTGTTGGATGTGGGTTCAAATTTTCAAAATTCAAAATCTATGAAGGCGATACAAGTTCATCTCTGATTCTTTTCGGTCAGTGCGGTGTAGTTGATGTCGGTTTACTACTTGTGCAAATGGCTAGTTCTCAAAATTTGTCTTTACATTCCCCACAATGGATCTAGCTTTAGATCAGTGACTTCCCTTTGGACCATACCCACTTGATTTACATGATTTGAGGGGCCGGGATCACTTGAGGCATTCCCTCACCGAGGAAGAAGGTGATCAGGTAGTCATCGGGATAGACTACCATATGATTCGATGTATCCTCAAGAGAAGAGGAAAGTTGTAGTACCACTTGACCATTCTGATTCGATGTATCGGCAGGTTCATTCTGTTCACTCTAGAGGCCATGTTGCCCGGTCAGGTATCCCCGCCATCTGCCCTCCAAGGGTAAGGCTCCCCTGTTTTAGGGCTTGCCTTCTTGACATTTATGGGTCTAACTCACATTCCTCATCCCACACTCGGTGTAGGAAGAACCATATGGTCAAAGCGGTTCCACATTGATAGGAGAGAGGCGACTTAGTCGCCATGGATGAGTCTCCCATGATCACTTCACCACTTTTATGAAAACTAGTTTCATCCTCTCTGGATCGGATAGAGAGGATGCCGGAGGATCGTTCATCACCTCCTCGGTGGTGCAATTCTAACCGGTTTTTTGGAGTAGAAGGTTGTATGCCAACCTTTGATCTGTATACGGTAGGTGGAGCATGGATGCTCGAGTCGGTACCTCGATCTTGATCTATTATCCCCTGCAGGAGGTAGATTCATCGAGAGGCCCATGAGGCCCATAAATCACTCATTACTAGTAGAGGATGGAGGTTCGGCCCGTCTCACTTCTGCTTTGGTTGATTTTTTTCGGCTACTTACCTTGACCATGATAGTATTCTCCTCATGGGGACCAATAGAAGGGAGTTTTATGCATAGAGTTGGTGGTGTCTCCACCCTCTACCCACATCCGCCATCGCGATTTCATCTCCCATTCCATCTAAGGCCATGAAGGCATTCAGGAAAAAAACATATCATGTTTGTGATCAGGCTATGGCCAGGGATCCTACTCCTCCACACCACCCTTGTGGTAGGGTCAAGCTCTCTACTGACCTTACGCCTGGTGGTGGTGCGGAAGGAGTGGAGACCCCGGAGCATCATGTTCCTTCACCAACTCCGCACATACAACCGGATGCAGAGATGGTTATAGTTATCATAGATATTCCAGATGATAATTCAGTTGTAACAGTGGTAGAGGATCATCCTAGGATTGTTACCCTATTATTAGCATCAATCAGAGTATCATTCTTCTAGTGAGTACAATCAGCACAAGATTGACTCCCCGATTATAGGTGAGTCGGTGCCACTCAGTGTATGATAGCGATCACACTAGTTTACCCAAACTATTTATACCTGCTGAGTTAGATCAATCCTTAGATGAGATAGTTGCACACTATTTTATGGAAAAGAAGGAGATCTTAGGGTATGCTTGGTCTGATGAAGAGAAAGTCAACTTTAATCCCAATGAAGATGACTTGATGGGGATTCATAGTGTATGCATGGATACTAGAGGTTCTCTTCTTAGAGCAATAGGCCATGGAAAGTGATGAGGTTGATCAAAGAGACACTACAGAATTAGCCCATCACCTTTGACAGTAGTTAAGGTAGAAATACAGATTGATAGGATGGCACTAGTTGCAAGACTTGTTATCGGTAGTGTCGGTGCTTGAAGCAAGCCCTCCAATTCATCTGTAGTTGATGTTAATCATTTAGTAGTGCATGTCTTAGACCCATTAAGACTCTACCTTCCATTGAGCAAGGTAGCACTAGTCAGTATAGGAAGGTAGTGGAAAGTACCTTCATACATGAAAAAGATCTAAAATCCATGGTTGAGCGGTGGTGAAGGAAGCTTTGGCTCAAGCTGGGGAGGATCATCGGTTAAAGGGTAGACCCTACCTACAGAGGAATTTGATGCCATCCAATATCAAGGGTTTCATGCATCCTTCCTTTAAAAGCTTGATGGTAGTGGGAATCAGAATAGCTCATTTGAGGCCATTGCGGTGGTAGTGATGCATTACTATTTAGACTCTTTGTCAGTAGCTTAGCGGGTATTTCTTTTGATTGGTATGCTGAACTGCCCAATGGTTCAATAAATACATTTACTGAGTTAGAGAAACTCTTCATCAAGATATTTGTTGAAGCTTAGCAAAGGGTTACTGTAGATGATCTCATTGTAACCCAACAACACTCCGGTGAGTCACTTGTTGATTATATTCTCCGATGGAAAAACTTGAGTATGAAGTGCGAACCATAGCTATCTGAACAGCATGCCATTGAGATTCTCTTAAAGAATATCCATGGCCCGGTTGCCTTCATGCTTAAGGGCTTCACCATAAAGACATTTCAGAAGTTAATCAACAAGGCTGGTCTATAATGAGAGGCCAAGCGTTGCCTTTTCAGATTAGTTGCCAAAGTAGAAATCCCAAATGGTATGAAGAAGAACCAGGGTAATGATAGTGGTTGATAAGGGAAGCGACTAGAGATCGGTCAAGAGACCATGACCTCAAAGCCTCCACCTCCCCACCACCGAGGAAGCCATACAGCCTCCACCGCTCCTCCCCGGCCCATTACTTAGCCATACCACCAGTGACATGCATACCCACCGTAGCTATGGTCCACTAATCTTTTAGATAAGTTAAACAAACCTTATTCTTTTAAGGAGGTAATAAAAATTTAAGAATCTCTTAAACACGATTTTTTGAGCCTAGAGAGGAGGAGTAGTAAAGTCATGATCCAAACTTTTGCCCTTACCACCGTAATGCTAGCCACATTTTGGAGGATTGCTTCACATTCAAGGACCTGCTTGAACATAATTTTCAAGATCGTAGTTATCCCAAAGGAATACCTTGTGAACAACCTTCCATTCATTAGGGTAATCCTTGGGATACAAGTGATCCTACCAAAACCAAAGAAGGTTGGGACATTTCTTTGTCTAAAACCTCTAAGAAAATAATTAAGATCAAGAAGCTTTTTGTATGAACCTCAAACCTGAAGGAAGGTTTGCAAGCTCCAACAACCCAAGAAAGTGGAGCTCAGTCAGAAGAACAACAACAATGTGTCACCAATAGCCCTTTAGCATAGCCAAAACGTGTCCGCCTTTCATAGCTTCCACACCGATGACTTCTTCCATTTCAGCTAGCTCTTCTATTTCTTTCACTAGTAGAACTCTTATATCAGCGGATAAGGGCATCAAATCCCTTACTCCACTTACTCTACTTGACTTCTACTTTGTACCCCAAATACTTCCAAGAAATTGAAGAATAAAGCTGATTTGAATTACATCTGTGTCTCTTCTGATGAGTTATCTTCTCCTATTCCTTACAATAACTCTTCAAGTCTAAATAACTATAACAATTTCAATCTTCCTCCTTTTGATTCAGAGTAAGATTTTCTAACTCCAAATACTATGGGTTCACATCTTGAGATAGACTTGGAATCATCTGATTTTGAGGTCCCATAGAGAAGTAGGTGAGCCAAAGTGTGTGTAGAACCTTCCACCTCCTTGCCTCAAGAGATCACTAAAGTCAACCTTCATAGTGGCATGGTTTTACATCCTAAGGCAACACCTCAAGATAGAGGGAAACAAGTCATTGGTACTAAAGATTGAGAAGCCCTTCCACAAGATGCTCCACCATTGGATATGCTTATGGAAGACCAACTGAAGGGGGACTACAGTGTCCTTTCTCATCTAAGAAAGTTGACATCTAAGCTAAGCATATATGTTGCCCTTGTCTTATCCAAAGAGATGAGGGAATCTCTAATCAAGGCTCTCCTTGATCCTGAAATATGCTTAACTCACCACTACCTAGTGAGGAAGCACATTATGCAAAAGAATCCCAAGGGATCACTTCATGATGAAGACCTTCTTCTAGGGACTTGGAGCACCGCCCCCTTTACATCACTTGACATGGATCCATTCTTGTGAGTTCTCGCATCGTGCATCGGAACATTATGAGTCTAAAGACCCTTGCCTATTTGAGGATTGACATCTCTACACTCCAAGGAGAGATAGGATGATGTGAGAGGATTTAATGAACAGGTGAGCAAGCTTTAGTTCTATAGTGTTACCTTTGGAGATAGATGGAAGATTGAAGCCAAGTTCTACATCATTGATTTGAATACTTCATACCGCTTTGCTTGGTAGGCCCTGGATACATTAAAATAAGATCATTCCATCCTCCCTCCATCAGTGCATCATGTTCAGAAAAGATGGGATTGAATATCGTGTCAACAAAGATGAAAAGTAATTTTCAGTTAGAGAGGTTGAGATTTATGAGGATCCGACCTACTATCTTCCTCAAAATATCCTTTCTCGTGAACTTGGACAAAATTCAAATGCAAAAACAAAAGAAAATGAAAATGAAGAAAAAGAAAAGAAAAAAGAAAAGAAAAAAAATAAAGTCTAAGATCACAAGAAAGGAAAAATGGAAAAGAAATATATACATATCACATTCCACCCATAATTCATTCCATCATATGGACATGTGGGTAGGATGGCTCAACCTCCACCGTGTAGACAGTGAGCAAATAAGAGGTAGGTGGAGACTTTGGCCTTCTCACCAACAGAGGTCGGGTTCCACCATGGAGTCTTCCTACTATTCACATGACTTGGAATCTAAGGATGAGTCTAATGTGATTAGTATACTAGCCAACCCCTCTCGGTTCCATTGGAGGTGACTTTAACTCGATAGAGATGAAGACCAGGTCCAAGCAAAACAAAGTATTAGAATCTAGTTTATGTGAAACTATTAGCGCAGTTGGGAACCTTAGCTCTTACCTCACACACCTAAAGTTGAAGGTTTGATAGTTAAATCCCTAAGTCTTCAAAGGACATGAAGCGTAAGAGGTTCTTTTGGGATCATCCTCAAGTCTAAAGTTGATGTACAACATGAGGAAGATACTTTTAAAGAATTAATGAATTACCGCTTGACTTTTACTCTCGTGTTTCAAAATCTTGTGTAAATGTTTCTCACACTGGTCTAAGCATACAGAGTACTTCAAGAAGCTATGGAATATTATAAAGGGAAGCATAATCAAGAGTGACTAGATTCGATACTGGAATGATGAAGATTATTGCCTAGTTATTACCAATCATTTAGAATCGATAGGTTCTTCTCACATCCTTATGAGAATGTGTTTAGAAACTTCGATGATCGATGATCTCCAAATCAAAGAGGCACCATAATTTTAAGAAGAAATCCATTCAATAATTGACAAACTTAAAGAAATCAACCAGACAAAAGAAAATCCTCTCCCGACATACATCATTGTTAATGAATGAAGAAACCAATGACTTAGAAGCATTGATGTTTAAAGATTATGCATAGAGTTATGAAGAAATACCCGACATCTCTTTATGTAGCACCCACAAGGTAGTAATAGATCCTAACGTTACCCCTATTAAGCAAGCTCCTAGATTAGCGAAAAGAACAAATGTGTCATTTTGAAGTCAAGAAATTGAATGTTGGTTTCATCGAAGAAAAATATCCTACCCGGTGAACTAATGTCATCCCAATTAAGAAGAAGAATGGCCAAATTTGCATCTACGTCGATTTTAGGGACTTAAACAAGGCATGTCCTAAAGATGAGTTTCCTCTTCCTATACCAGAATTAATGGTCGACATTGCCTCATCTCATGTTATATTTTCTTTCATATATGGATCATTTAGCTCTAACCAAATCAAGATATCTCCTGAAGATGAAAGAAACACTACTTTTTGAACCCGATAAGAATCTTCTATTATAGGGTCATGTCTTTCTTTTTTAAATGCTAGGCTACATACCAACCATGACTGATCTTCAACGAAAACCCATCCATCTTCAAGTTGAGTGCTGTTGATGATCTAGTAGTAAGAGCAAAGAAAAGAAGACCATCTCTTTGACAGAGTAGTTTTCTAATAGTTAAGAAAATATATCCTTAAATTGAATCCCCTAAAGTGTGCATTCAGAGTTGCTTTAGGAAAATTCTTGGGGTTTGTTCACACCGGGAATAGAAATAGATCTTGAAAAGATTAAATGTATCTTAAATGCCACCTAAGAGTTTAACTCTGATCTTTCAAGGATTCTGCATATCTAAGACGCTTTATCTTAAACATATCAGGGAGATGCAATCCATTCTCAGCACTTGCCAAAAATGATGCTAAGTTTAAGTGGGATGACAAGTGCTAACAATCTTTCGAAGACATCAAATAGTACTTGGTGAAGCTGCCAGTTCTTGTAGCCCTTATCTCAGGCATGCCACTCATCCTCTACACTACAGCATTGGATGAGTCTCTCGGTGCTCTGTTGGCCCAAGCCAATGATGAAGGGAAGGAGAGCACACTCGCTACCTTAGCCATCATTTGATTCTCAAGCAAACTATCCACCTATTGAGAAACATTGCCTAGCTTTGATCTTTGCATCTGAAGCTATGACACTACATGCTTTCTTATAAGGTGAACTTGATCTCTAACAAATCAATTACGATCTCATGACACCAACACTTCGGATGATTGGCTCATTGGTCCATAGCACTCATGATATCACATTTGTACCTTCATGCGTAAAAGGATGTACTAATGAATTTCTAGCAACACACCTTCTGCTTCTCTGCTTAATGATGATCTCCTCGAACAATCATGATCTCACAGAGGTCGACAACCATGGGAGATATATTTCAATAACCTACCTATAATGGGGTGTACTATACCATACTACATATATGTATGTATGTATACTAGAAAAGTGAAGTATTGAATATATGTATAAAGTATAATGTAGATATGGGATGTACCAACATGTAATTATTATATATAGTATGATGTAGTGTGTACAATGTTTATTATATGACAATATACAATATATCAAGATATTTAACATCCGATATAAAGGTAGTATCAAGATAGTATAATACAACACCATTATATTACATCTGATATAGGTATATACATCATAATATATCCATTTATTATTTATTCTTATATACATTACTTCTTATATACCTTGCTTATCTTTACTATATAATTATCTTGTAGTGTAATATAGTGTAATATGCTATCTTTATGCTATCTTGTATTATACATATATGTGGTATGGTATGGTACCTTTGTAATTTGGTATTGTGTGCGGTGTATATATATACCTTATCTTTATTAACATACAACTTATATATTGGAGTGTGGTATAGAGTAATATATAATATTATATTATACCAATAAAATTCTTTAGTATTGGATTACTTATATGGTACATTATATTATAGAGTATGTATATAGTATAGTAAGTAGGTATATAGTAAGTAATGTATATAGTAATAAGTAGTGTATATTGTAGTGTAATGTATATACACTATATATGTAGTATGTAGTATACTATAGTGTAGTATATAATAGTATACTATAGTAGTATGTGTAGTATATAGTGTTGTGCTTATTATACATTTGTATTACTATACATTAATTTATATAGTGTGTGGTTATAGTGTATGGTATATATAATTATAACATGTGAACAATATACAATATACATCTTTTATAGTTTAGCGGTATATACATATAATATAATATAATTGGTAATATAGTATAATGGTATGGTGTGGTGTGTGGTAGTATATCTTGCACGTAATGTTATAGTATATAATGTATGTATATAATATGTATTATATGGTAATACATGATGTATATGTAGAGCAAATGTATATGTATATGGCAGTACATATATCATATCTTATCTTATTCTATGTAGTATACTACATGCACATCTTATCTATACATTATTATAATTGTGTGTGTTTGGTATTGTGTGGTGTGTATTTACGTATTGTAATAGTAATATTAAATATATTGTGGTATACAATGTATGTTATATGTAGTCTGATATCTGATATTTATATCTTTATCATTATGGCGTATGTATATTCTTGCTATATTATGGTGGTGTTATCTTACATTATATGCATTGTTGGTGAGTTGTATCTTTACATCTGCATGTATATATATATATTATCTTACACCGCATTTACAAATACGCGATCTTTATGTTGTATGTGGTATGGTATATATTGTATATTAGTATTAAAACACTTGGTATATGTATATTATATATGTATATATGGTGTTATGGTGTATGACATGCGCATTTTATCTTGTACTTATATTATTGTGGTGTGGTGTGTTTGTGTTATTGTTGTGGTGTGTATGATCTTATATATCTTTTTACCTGTGCCACCACTACGTTGTCTTGGTATGTATGGTATGGTGTGTATATGGTGTAATGGTATATAATGTAACAGTTATAATGTATGTGCATTTATATCATTACATAATGTAGTATTAATATATTAAAATTGTGATTAATGTATGTATGCACAGTATTATCTATACTACTATAATTCATATATATATGCACTATATTATGTATGTATAAGTATGTATAATATTTATGGTATATTATGGTGTAATTGTAATATATAATCTTGTATTACCTTACTACATGAAATAAAGTGTGGTATATAGTAGACATTCTTATTATGGTATGTCTTTATGATACATTACATAATTATATAATGGTATGTAAGTATGTATATATGCTATATAGTAGTACATATAATATACACTACATCTTATATTATCTATACGCTTTACTTGAATATTATTGTACTTATTATAATGGTATAATATAGTATAATGGTATATAACTACTTGCATATATATTGTATACTACTACACAATATTATATAGTACAATGTATATACTACACTACACTATTATAAGACATTATATATGTTGTATATTATACTATATAATGTGCTTATATACTATACTATAATATACATAAATATATGAATATTGTGTGATATGTCTGTAAATTTTATAAAATAAAATAAAATAAAAAATAAATAAATTGCGGAATTAGTTTTGTGGTCCATAACTGGAATTAATGAGACCGCCTCAACACCGACCAATCACTATGGAATTAATGCGATCGTCTCAACAGCAAACAGTATGATTGTGCGATTTACGCAATTTTTAGCTTAATTATGTGAGTATCAGTTAATTTAATGGCTATAATGGCCGTTATCGTTCTTTCTTCTGAGGGATTTTACGTTCAAAGGCATATATTTAAATATTTATAATTTTTTAAGCTTTAATTAAAAATATTTTAAACTATCATTAAAATTTTAAGTTGAATTTCATCTGTATCAAATTAATAGATATTTTGCAACATTTCATGAACTGTGAGAGTTCATGTTTATTAATCTTAAGATTCATTCTATCAAAAATACCTTAGCCAGCTTTCGTAGGAAAATAAAAAATAAAATAAAAATGGAGGCCATCTCTTAGTGTCTAGTTGATAATTACCCCTGAGGATTCAGGAATTGATGCCAAGCTTATATAATTATTACATTACTCTTTTTAGAAGATTAAATTTAATTAAAAGTAATTACTAGTGCCAGAACAAATATGTATATATTTTTAACCTTCATGGCAAATAAGATTAGAGAGAGTCGTCTTAGATGGTTTGGCCACATAAAGTGTCGGCTGTCCGATGACCCCGTTAGGAGAGTAGATGCATTAGATTTGCCTTATGTTAAGAAAGATAGAGGTAGACCTAAAAAGATTTTGTTAAGATGTATAAAAAATGATCTTACTATACTTGAATGTAGCCGACCCCACTTAGTGGGATTAAGGCTTGTTGTTGTTATTGTTATTGTTGTGAGCCAAATGCCAGCGGCCAAAGGAAAGCGCACGTGCAGATGGCTTCTTAAATTAAGTGGCGTCGGGATTATGTGGATGAAGGCTTATTATGCATTAATGCAAGAAAATAAACGGATAATGATAATAATCATTTCATTTCAAGCGAGGTTGGGTCGTGGCGGCTTCACGTATGTTGAGCATTGAGCAATCACGTAGCGTCGACACTCACTGTATTGCCAAGTTTTATTATTATTATTTTTTTATATATCTATGAATTATGTTTTGGCATTCATGTATCTTTTTAAAGTGTTATTTATTAAATAATAAAAAGTAAAAATAATAAGGAAAATGTTTCATAATATTGAATATAATTAAGCAATGAAATGTTGGGAGATTTATGAATGTATGTTTAAACTTATTCTATTTTTAAAATTATTATGCTTTAAAAAGTAACTATTAACTATATGTTTTAATATAGTTAAATTTTCATCTTAAAATTGCAAGTAGATGATTTATTTATTTAGATAATTTGATATAAATATGCACAAGACATTAGATTTTTTACATAAAAATTTTAAAAGGAAGAAAATATATAAGAGCTTGTTCAGTTGAAATAACTCTACTATTGTGAATAAAAGATTATAGCGGATACCCTTCTCATCATCATAAAGACTTTGATAAAGTTAATATAATATTATTTTAAATTAATTTAATTTATGATATTTTTAGTTGATTAATCAAATAAATAAATCCTAATCCAATTGCCTCCATAAAGTCCATCCCAACACTTTCATTTTTAGTTGATCACGACTCAAATATATTTTGATATAGGTCAATATAAGTTTTTGCTGATAAATTGACTTCTTTTTTTAGTATAAGATTTAAATTTAGATAATTAACTGTATAATATCACTAATTTTGAGCAATAAATCTGAGATAAAAACTTTGCCTTGAGCTTTAAGGCAAAATTATTACTTATGAACGGCAATCTATAGAGACAAAAATGTTTTAAAAATAGAAAGATAAAGTAATATTTTGTTCGAAAGTTTGCTTATTTAATTAATGTTCGAGCATCTCTTCTGACTCTAAAGATATTTGATTTGAATGAAAATTAACAACATATTTCTAAAAATGAGATGCTAAGTATATTTTTTTTAATTTAAAAGATTATTAGATATATAAAATTAAAATTTTTAAATAGAGATAAATTTTATATTTACGATCTCTACATATTGTTTCTCCTATTTTGGACATGCTTAATATATGCATAATAATTTAATAAAAAATTATTATTTTTTAATACCAGAAAATGTCATCTTTGAAATAAAAAGATATGAACTTAGGAAGAAGTTGGTAAAGTTTTTTTTATTTTTATCACAGGAGATTTAAATTTAAAGCATATATAGTAATCAACACGTTAAAAAAATCACAGTTCGCTGTTTGCTGTTCACTGTGCCTCGGGGATCGCATCGCATCAATGTCAAGTTTGGCGACTGGTGACTGCCGCTTCCGGATGGAGAAAATTTAGGTCAGGATTTATTTGATCAGTGTATTTTCTTGGAATTGAATTTAGCATGAACAGTCTATATAGTAGATATTGTTCTTCCGAATTTCCAGTCGTGACCCTTCCTATAAAAATTCGAAAAGGAAAACCTATCCTTAGTGGTTGCCTCGTCATTTCAGTCAAAACCCACAATCTTTAGTCTTAACGCCCTCACCCCTTTCTCCCATTCCCCCTTCGTCCAGGTTTCCATCTCATTACAGAGTCGGGATAAAAAAATAAAGGCAGCAGCCAGTTGCAGAACAAAGAATCAACCATACAGACCGAGAGAGAGAGAGAGAGAGAGAGGACGACCAACAGAAATGGTGGAGACAAGAGTGGCGACAGGTCGTCGATCCTGGATGCGGTGAAGGGTTTAGGAGGCGGCAGTGGGGTTTCGTGTGGATTAGGAAGAGCTGAAGAGGAGGATATCGATCCGGACCTGGCCGCGACGTTGCAGAATCCATCAAGTTTAGGGACCCGTAGTTGCGGCGAGAAGTACTCCGACGCGGCTGCTGAAGAGCATGGTGGAGCCTCCGGAGCGCCAGTTGTCTTTGTAAACTCACGTAGTGAGGGGCGACACAGGCCGGAACTCATGGCTAGGTTGCAAGAGCTTATGGGGAAAACCAGGTTGGGACTCTTCTCTATCGTTTGATTTAAAATAGTTTGGTTCTGGATTTGTTTATGGTGAGTTTGCGGTTTTGGGATCACATGCGATAAGATGTTTTCTTTGAATTTTTTCAATGATTGGTTTTATTGGAACTTTGATCTGGGTTTTGAACTACTTGGTTGTTTTAGGTTACTTTCCCCTCTTATTTTGGGTTTCGTTATCATTTTTTTGTTGTAGAAAAGCATGGTATCCGTTATTTTTGGATGATTCCTGCATATGATCCTTTTTTTGAGGATTTGAAATTGTTTACCGTGTGGGATGTTCTTTTGCAGGTTTTGATCTATCTGGAAACCCTCCGATTTCGTGCACTACGGGTTGCTATGCCTTGAGAGATTGGCGGAATCCGGCATGCAATTTAAGATTACTCGAGAGGTTGAGGGTTATGGTATGCTGTTCTGATGTATAATGTGACGATCTGAAGCAAAAAATAATTTAGTAAATTGTCCATGGATTGTTTACAAAAATTTTGTGACTAATTAGAAATAAATTTCTTACTGTTATTCCGCTTGGTACGGGGAACGACCTTTCTAGGAGTTTTGGTTGGGTAAGGAGCTGCTCTGCATGAAGTTTAGAGATTGTGTCCGCCAATGGTGGTGTTATCTGGATTTTTTGTTCAATGCAGGGCGGTTCATTTCCATTCGCCTGGAATCAGCTGTAAAACACGCGCTTCTTAAGGCAGCCGCCCTGTTTGTCGTCTGGATAGGTGACATTTATCTTTAATTTCTACTTTTAGTCTTCATATGTGATAGTATTATTCAGCCTCTTGTCCCAAATTTGATGCTATAACATTTTTTTGTGACATATTAATGCTATGCATCTATTTTGGGGACTGCTGGCATGACGTGAATCTATGTAAATATGATATACCATTTAACTTTTAAAGCTAGGGAAAATGGGAAATATTAATGTGTGCCATGTTAACAACGTTTTAATGCTTGTTTCTACAGTCTTGTAATAGTATTTGTCCTTTGGTACATTGGGTGCAAAACACAGGTTAGTTTAGGTTTGTTTTGAAAGCAGCTGTTTTATACTTATGGGATCTTCAATTGAAAGTTCATGCATAATTTTGTGAGTTTTATGTGTTTATTTTAATCATATCTCTTGCTTTTCTGTTTCGAGACTTGAGAGAAACAAATTAATGGTGGAGAAATGTGAAAACATTCCTGCAAATCAAATTTTTACATGAGTAGTCTGTAGTTTTTTCACATAAACTGATGGTTGTCATAGTTTTATCTTGCAGTTGGCATGTCACAGCCACAATGCCGGAAGGGGAAAATTAGGCCTCACTCTCTTAGGCATCAGGAGCAATCAACTTCAGTCAGGTTGTGAAAGCAGTTATTTGTTTTCATTCTCTTATTCTAAGGAGCTTATTTTAACATGTACCAGAGACTTGCTGCCATGAAATATTAAGACACTAGATTGATCAATTTTATTTACTTTGCTCATTTTGATTTATTGAAAGTTTCCCTGTTTCAGTATTTATTCGCAAAATTCTGTAACGTTGGGTACCAATGGTTCCTATTATTGCTGCTTTACTTTATTTCTCAGTGCTTATCTTGTTTGGATAATTAATGATTTTTTTCCACAGGAATTGATATCAATGGTAATTTACCAGACAAGATTTCATGCTTTGAAGGTGTCTTTTATAACTATTTTAGTATTGGTAAGTATACATTTAGATTTCTCCGTGTATTAATACATTTTATTGAAGTTTATGCGTTATTAAGTTGTTTTTTATTTTATCATTAGTTTAACCATGGGTTGCCTGATATTTGCTTGTCTGACATCATGTTACTCCATGTATTGAAATTTCTTACTGCTGCATGATTTTTTGTCAGTTTTGATGTCAATGCTTTTATCTCCAGCTATACATTGTTTTTATTCTTTCAGATCCGTTTATGGTATTTTTCCCTCCTTTTACCTTTAGAGTTGTCCATAGTACTTATTTAGAAACATTTTTTTAACAGTTGAACTTATTGCATTTGTATAGTGAGGATTTACCATGAATGGGATCATATGAAAATCATTTTATGACTTTTTTCAAACCAATTATATTGGCAGGAAATGAAACTTTTGTGAAAAGTTTAATAGCAGAGGTGAAATCTGCATGTGATGTGTTACTTCCTGGGATTGTCATGAATTATTTTAATCAATATTCTCCTTATTCAAAGTATTTGGAGCTGACTTTATGAATGCTCTACCAATGCCTATTTATATGAGATGTTAGTTTAAATTGTCCAAATCATTTAGATCACCAAATTATATTTGACACTTATTTCTTCATGTTAATTTTATATTTGTTTACATCTTCCATTCTTTATCAGCTATGCTCAAGCTTTTTAAATATACTTTCCATTATTCACTTTGAATTCAATAGGTCTTGCTTTCATAATTTCTTTAATATAATCATTTGTGACTCAATCCTTATTAGTTTTACCAATCATCTAGTCTAATTTTCTAATTTTAATCATAACAATGATATTTTTTGACCCCAATGATATTTTTTTTGTTGTTGTCATAGGTCACGAATAGTTTTATGATTCATAAATTACTGGGAGATTTTCCTTTTTTGCTTTAGTCATATTCATGTGCACCAGGGTGAAGTTAGAATACGATTTTGTATTTTATTATAAAATTATGCTTATTCCTCTTTTGTATAGATGAATATCCTAAGGGCCAAATTTAAGCTAATGCTGTATGGATGAATACCAAAAAAGTTGAGTGTAAGTCTGAATAATTTGTAACTCACCGCACAAAGATGCCCTGACTAGTCAATCTCACAACTCGTCATATGAAAGACTCCATCTAGTTAAGAGACAAATATGTCGGCTACCTGTATACTACTACAAGCACTCTCCTATTATGAAGACAGATCTTTTGACATAGAATTGTTTTTATTTTTATCTTTAATTTAATTTTATTTTAAGGAGGAAAAAATGTAAATGTAGCCAATTATATAGCGTACTAAGTATTAACCCAAACTTATAAATATAGGTCAAAGGTTGATATGAGGTTGCACAAATCATTGTACTAAGAACTATTAAATCAATCAAATCCCATAATTTTTCCTAAGTTCTCTTTCTCTCTTATGCTCTTTTCATATATTTTTCTCGTTTTCTCTCACTATACTCTCAATACTGGTTGGGTGTGAATGGGGATTTAGGATTCAACGACTTCATCTTCAGTTTTGTTTTGGATGCTCTTTTTAAGCTCAATACATGTTTGTTATTGTTGTTGTTGTGTCACGATTAGCACCTTATGTTTAAACTGAAACATTGTTGCTGTAATAGTTTAAAGATTGAATAAAAGAATGGAGTAAAAATGCTATTTACTCGAGCATCTTGTTTATCTTGTTCAACATGACATGTTTGAGTTATAACATTGCATTTCTGTATTTTTCTAGTTTCTTTATGTTTATTTCAGGTATATTAATTTTCTAACTTCATGATGAAGGAATGGATGCTCAGGTTGCTTATGGGTTCCATCATTTACGTGATAAAAATCCAAACCTTGCACGAGGTCCAATTTCAAATAAGGTGTTGTTTTGTCTTCTTGCAAATTTGTTAAATTGAAGCTCAGATGAATATCTATTCTGAAGATTTTATTGAAGTTACGTTTTCTCATTTCGAATTTGTAGCTGCCTTCATTGCCATTAAAGTTATTTGTCTTAACAGTAATTTTTTTTTAACTTCAAATACAAGCTTGTTGCAGCATTACTTGGAACTTGGCATTTATATCATAGATTTTATGTTTGTTTGCATACTGAGTTTTACGTTGAAAAAAGCCTAACATAGATGTTTTCTTTATTTTTCTGTGCGCACATAGATGCATGCTATTCTATTTCATGATGTCTTTGTGCTAATCTGTCATGTTCTTGAGGTATAGATGCTGTTTTTTCTCTCATTGCTCTATGAAATTCAATGTCCTGCTAGTTGAATGGGATTAGTTCATATTATAATGCTCTCCGAACTTTTGAATGAAGATCTTTAGTTTGTGGTCCCTATATTTCAAGAGAATTTTACACATTACTCACTAGAAACATGGGAAAATCAGCGGTGCCCCCTTTACTGGCCCTATGCTTGTTAGCTTGGTAATTAATTGGCTTTTGAATTTTACACATTATTTTATCGTTGACCCCAATCCGGAAAGATCTCTGCGGAACGCTGCATGATGACCATAGATATCTCTCGGGATCCGAATCTCGATTTTGACTATTTGAAGCCTTACCGACGGACGGGTTCGGATGAGCATGATTCGCGGCACTCCGTGGCAAACCAAACCTGCACATGTCCCATGATAACTCTTGATTAAGCGTCTTGGTTGAAATCTTATGATGGGTGACAGGAAGTCGTCGTTGAACCATTTGTTGTTGCTATGTATTTTATTTCATTTTATTTTAATTTATTTTAACATTGATCTTTGGAGAACTTGACGATCGACTCAAAACATCATCGATGGGATGCCTCGGTGAAAAAAAACGAGCCATGGGGACTAGGCGTCTGCATCTTGTGTGGAGGTCACACGGAAATCGCCATAATTTCATGCACGATTGTCTGATTCATCATTATGACCCCAATCTGAAAAGATCTTCATGGGGCGCAAGATGAGTAGATGAGCCGGAAGCGCATCTAGCGAGAACCGTATCTTCGATTTCAGCTATTTTGAATCTTTGCCGCAGCACAGACTGGTTCCGCATGAGCACAATTTGTGACAAATCTCCAGTGCGAGCGCAACGCCTCAGAATCATGAGCTCTTGATTAGCAGGTGCGAGGGTAGTACTATGATGAGTGACCTCCTGGGAAATCATCGTGTTGAACCATATATTGATGTCGTGCATTTTATTTCTTTTTATTTGTATGTTATTTTAACGTCTACGCTGGAGAACTCGGTGATTGACTCCAAAAACGTCATTGTTGGGTTGCCTCAGGCAAAAAAACACGAGTCGTGGGGCCCAGGCGATTCACGCATCGTGTAAGGCCGCGCGGAAATTATAACCGCCACGATAGTTTGATTACGCATTATGACCCTAATCAGAAAATATCTCCGCGAGCGCCCGGCGTAGATGAGCCATAGACATCTCCCAGTGAAACGTATCCGTTTTTGAAGTCTTACCGTACGGAAGGGTTCGCATGCAATTGCTCCAAATCTCAGCGACGCGCCGCGTAACAACAGTCTCGAGAACTCTTGATTAAGAGTGCTTGCAAACAATCTTATGATGGGTGGACCTCCTAAATCGTCCATTGCAAACCGATGTGATTCATCAAAATAACTAAAAAAAATGAAATTAATCTTTGACTATCTCTGAGTTGATTTAAGTCCTCCAGCGGCATTCACTTAATAATCAGCCTAAGGTTAGCTTTAATCCATTGCCTCACTAATGGATCACCCCAACAACTGATCCCTACTTTGGGGATGTAAGCTCTTACACTTTCTTCAGTACATGCTGCAAGAAAAACCTTTGGTTGAAAAATTCTACCGTGTGATTGGTATACTACCTTTTTGGATTGGTAATTCTGAGTTAGGCCTAGTCCAACATGACCTCTACTCAGTGTGATCCATATTAAACCAACAGGGTCCATTCCAAAATCCAAAATTTAAAAAAAATCTGAAATAAATTCAACACTCCTCCCTTGGTGGAGTCAAACTAAACAAACAAAACAAAATTCAATCAACCTCCCTTAGTGGAGTCAAATCAAATCAACAATCAAACAATCAAAATAATCAAATCAATCAACTACTCCTTAGTGAGATGCAAATCTTTCTAGTTTCCCTAATCAATCTCGAATTCTAATCCCTAGCGGATTTCACAACCTCTTGTCCCCAGTGGATGACTTTAACTTGTTCTCCTAGTGGAGAGTTCACATTTTCATCCCTAGTGGAACACCAAATCCCAAATCAACAAATCAAATCAACTTTTGCCCTAGCGAGACTCAAATCAAATCAAACCTCTCATCCCCCAATGGATGACTTGAACATTTTCCCTAATGGAAGGTTCACATACTCAAGTCAATAATCCAAACTACTATCCTCGGATGATGATCCCTATTGAAGATTTTTTTATTTCTTGGTAGAAAGGAAGTATCGGTATGAATTTACACTATCAGATAGTGTTCTAGCAAAAGAGAGTCTACTAGGATGATTACGTCCTCTTTCATATCATCCAACAAAGACAAACAGAAGGAGAAATTAGTTCAGGCTGAAGAATGAAAACAATAGTTTCCAAAAAGTGTGTGAAGATGCTAAAATAGCTAAAATATGTCCCTAGTGTCAAGTGGAAATCACCGCTTGAACCTATATTGGACTTAAGAGAGATGCTTAAACCAAGTATTTGGGCTTCTCAATGGCATTCTGATAAGGCTACTTCATAACATGATAAGCAGTCAAAGCAGAAAAAAAAGATCAAGAAGAGAACTATAACTCAAAAGATCATTAACAATCTAGAGGAGTATCACAAGTCGACAAAATGACCATTTGCTTGGACTTCATGCTAAACTCCCTTCTTGAATCAGATGAAGAAGTTAATGGTGAGTCTTGTCCGGTAGAGACATGCCGAATCATCTATGTGATGTCAGATATTCTTCAACATCGATTAGTCCAAGATGACAAGACTAGTCAGATAAACTTGACCAACCCATCGAAATTTTTATCAAGAAAGCAAGAAGAGACTGAGGAGCTAATGTATGAATTTTATTTAATGGCCCAACAAGACAATAATAGTTCATACGAAGATCTATGTTTTCTTGACGGAGAGGAGGCAGACTCATCCATATCACCACGTATGAAATGTATGACGTTGAAAAATGAGGCTAGCCCTTTTGGCCAATCTTTCAGAATCAGAATGGAACTTGAAGAAACTATCTCTTCAGAAGAATCTGAGCAAGATAAGGTGATTCAAGTTTAGTTGAGAAGTGGTAAAGTCTTACCACCTTCATCAAAGCAGGGATATGCAAATAAAGATAAAGACAAACTAATTGAAGTCAATGAAGATATCATTCCCAGAAATTCTAGAGTGAAGCCTAAATCAAGCGAAAAGATAGATTATAATATTCTATCACATTTGAGAAAGATCCTTGCACAATTAAGTGTGCACGAGGATCTCTTAATGTCAAAAGACCTCCGAGAAACTTTGATACAAGCTCTCAAAGATTGGGAGAGTTATGAAGCTTACTTTTGAAATGCATGGTAAGCATTGCAAACTCAAGATCTCTTATTATTTTCTAAGAGGATCTTATGTTGGGAATGGTAGATCACAACCATCCTCTATATGTCACTATAGAGTGATGGCATCTCAATCGGGTGATTGATCCATGTTCTTATCAATCTCATGAGTCTAAAGGTATTGAGAGGATTATCACTCAATATCCAACATCTTGGGAGAGATAAATTGATGGTTCATTCAATTGAAAAGGCGAAAACTTGGTTCTTTATTCATTCATTCAAATTCAAGGATTTATATATGAAGCCAAGTTTCATGTACATCATTTAGAGCTCTCTTGGTAGGTTGGCTACATGAGTATGGCATGATCCCATCAACTATGCATCAATGTATGAAATATCTGAAAGATGGAGAAGAATTCAGAATTCTCGGTAACCTACAACCATTCTTCGTCAATGAAGCAAAAATCTATGAAGATGCAAAGTATTTCATCCTTAAAGATCCTAAGCCAACAAAGCCTCTTGAAGCGGTAGCATCCACTTCAGGAACTAAAGAGCAATTTCACAAAATGAAAGAGCAGAAACAAGGAGGAAGAAAGAAGGCAATGCCGACTCTCCCTAAAATACTTAATTCTGCACCTAAATCAAGAAAATCAATTCCACATTTGGGGATTGACGAAGAAGAAGAAGAAGAAGATATTCTTATCAAACATAAGATAACTTATAAGTTCTCAAGAAAAGCAGAGTATGAAATAAGTTTTGATTGATTTATGATTTTGAATCTACTTATGGAAATAGAGTTTAGATGGTTGCATCAGAGGATAGCTCACTTAGCAAAGTAGATGACTCACTCAAAATTATACCCATCCCTCGGCTTGCTTCAAAGAAATCAGTCCACATGTTCATAATATTGAAGAATTGATAACATTCTATGTGTCAGTGAGTGGTGAGCAGGAACTCTATTTTACAAATCTGAAGAGTCTCAACCTCAAGATTTTGAGCGACACCTCAACATAAAGTTACGATGAGATATATTAAGAATACCAATATACTATCCATAAAAAATGCGAAGAATGATGCATAAGCTTGGAGTTCATATTGGAACTACTAAACATAGGACTCAAATCTTTAACAAGGCGAGCCAAAGAAGCCCTCAAGCATCGCGAAGTGATAAGTTTATCACTAAAGGTGGGGTTCATAAATCTCATCAAGATAGAGCTATAATATAATAGAAGTCGAGATAGAAACTCTTAGTGATGAAGAAGATGATTCCCATGAAATTCTTCTTTAAAATGATGAAGTAAGCCGCACCAAGAATCAAGAGAAGATGGAAAATAAACTACTATGGATGAACTTAAAGAAGTCAACCTAGAGTGAGGATGATCCTCATCCAACTTTCATTAGTTCTACCGATGAAGAAAGTTGAAGAGCTAAAAATGCTACTTTGTGAATGTGATTGCTTTGCTCGACATATTCTCAAATGCCGCTTATCCCCATGTAATAGCTCACAAACTAGCTATCAAACCGAAACGCTGCATTAAGCAAGCTCCTGATGAATGAGATTGAGATTAATAGTAATTGCATAAACTAAGAAGCTAATCAAAGCAGCTTCATCCGAGAGGAGAAGTATGCGCATTGATAACATTGTCCGCTAGGAAGAAGAATGACCAAATCCTCGCATTGAATTTCCGACCTAAATAAGCATGCCCAAAAGATGACTTTCGCTTCCAATATCAAAACTACTAGTGGACAACACTTCCAACTATGACATGTTCTCGTTTATGGATGGATCCGATAGATACAACCAAATCAAAATGACACCTAAGATGAAAAATATCATTCGTAAACACATATCTATACATGCCATGCTCAAAAAATGCCGGAGCTACATACCAAAGAGATGACGTGTATTTTGATGAATTCATCAAAAGGTGGAATGTTATGTCGATGATTTGGTAAAAAAGCTTAAATGAAAACCACTTCAAGACTTGAGAATTGTAGAGAGAATTAGTAAAATATGATCTCAAGATGAATCCTTTAAAATGTGCATTCTGGATATCCTATTAAAATCGTACATTGTACGTCATGAGGTATTGAAATTGATCCCGCTAAAATCAAGGCAATTATGGAGATGCCTCCACCAAGAGTTTTGCACCCGCTTCTTCATAAGGATATTGCATTCATCCATCGATTTATATCAAATCTATCGTGATGTCACAACCAGGTTGATGAAGAAGGATGCTCCATTCAAATGGGATAAGGAGTGTTAAGAAGCCTTCAATAGCATTAAAAGCTACATGTTAAATCCACCAATCCTTGCAATGTTTACTCTGGGAAGCCCCTCATTCTATACACAACATTAAGAGTCCTTGGAGCATTATTGACATAACAATAAAGAAGGAATTCTTATTATATCACGAGGTCGATTGAGCGTAAATGAGATACTCTCCGATGAGAAGCACGTTTAGCATTGATCTTTGCAAAAAGCTCCATCCATTATATGTTATCTCACAAGATTACACTCATCTCAAGGATCGATCCAAGTACTTGATGACAAGACCAATTACTAAGATGTCGCCACATATCTCCGAAAAGCAAAGGAAGGGACAAGTCTTAGCAAATTTTTACATATTATCCTCGGACTCTTCTCTAATGATGATGAGCAAATTATGCTCATTCATGAAAGAGAAAAATCACAAATTTGGGAAATGTACTGATGGAGCCTCATCAAACAAGTCCAACATCTAAATTTTCAAGAGCAAGAGCAGAATCGATCATCTTCATAACACCGTAAGGAGGGATAATGAGACATATGGATTGACCGAGCCAAGAACTAATAATGAATATGAAGCATTAGGTCTAAGAAGCTATTTTCAGCATTCAACTTGTATATTTTCAATTCTCGCCTTATTATAAATCAAGTACTTGGCATTTATAATCAACAAGCTTGAGTTAGCTTCACAAGCTAGTTCTTATGAAGATACCAAATATCACACTAACTCGAAGTCTCGATCCAAGAATAAAAGTCAATTGCTTAGCAAAATTAGCTAAAGACAAGTATGAATGGTGATTATGTCATGATTGACATATTTATTCAATGAGTTCTAAAGCCGATAAAGTATCAATCCTTGCAGGTAGAGGGGTTACCAAATCTAACACAGTAGGATATGACTCAGATTGCTCCTCATACTCCCCAAAATTAATAAAGAAGTTATACCAAGAAGAGCTAAGACATTGTAAAAAAAAGTGTGAAGCCTTTATTAGAAGAGTCACATGATTGGAGGCAAGCCTTCATCGACTATTTTAAAGAAGGCAAATTACCAAGTAATAAATCACCAAATCAAATTGAAGAGAATGCTACACTATGCTTTCAACAACACTTTATATCGTAGATCCTTTGAACAAATGTACTGCCTAGTGTATGAAGCTAGAAAAGTGATGGTTGAAGTTCATGAAGGACTTTGGTGCATCACAGTCCCAAGATGGCAGAAAGATCAAAAGGATGGGTTATTATTGGCCATCTATGGTGAGATCATTAATCACGCTAAGTGTCATGAGTGTCAAGTACATGGGATTTTCATCCATCAACCTCCAAATCCATTACACCCAACAATAGCATCCGCCATTCAATGTTAGTATATGAATTAATTGATCCACCATCGTCACCAACACCACGCTTCATCCTAGAAATGATCGACTATTTCTCTAAGTTACCCATTTAAAGAAGTTATCACCGACCGAAAGTGATCAACTTCTCACGCATAATATGGTCTATAGATTTGAGTGCCATTGAATAATTTTGATAATGGCACAACCTTCAAAAGTGCAAAGATTTATAGATTCATCGATCACATAAATTGATTGATATTCTTCAATATACAATCCAAGAGCAAATTTTGAGGCCTTCAACAAGACATTAGTCAAGTTGCTCAAGAAGATTCTCACTAAAATAAAAGAGAATGACATACCAAGCTAGTAGGCTCTATGGGCATATCAACTACCTACAAGACTAAAGCCACTCTATTCATTGGTATTTGGAACTAAAGTAGCTTCTTCGCTTGAAGTTGAGTTGCCTTCACTTCGGTAGCCATCCACAATCTAATCAAGATCAAAATCTCCGAGAATGGAGGAACTCACGCTTGATGAAGTTAGATTACAAGCTCATCAAAATCGGAAGTCTATCAAGCAAAGATGTGTGGCTTTTGACCATACACACACCTCGATCATTCCAAAAGGAGAATTGGTCGGTCGAGAAGACCAATTATTCCCAATCAAAAATTTGGCAAAATTTGAGCCTAACTGGAAGGCCCTTTATCATTGAAAAGTGTATCGGAGGGGCATACCAACTCATCAACCTAAAGGGTGAAACAATGCCACCAATTAATGGTCGATACTTGAAAAAAGTATTATACTACAACCACATTGAGAATTAGAAATCACAAGACAGGCATTTTTTTTAGTATATCTATTTTTCGACATCGTGCTTCATGTCGAGATTCCTAAATAAAAATACTCTAGATGAAGAAGTTTTTTATGAAAATTTTCCCTGCTACATTAAAATAGATGTTTTTCATGATTTTATATATTTGGACATTTTATTTTATATGATGAAATCAATGTTGTATGTTAAAATCTCCTTTAGAATACATCAATTCAAATATGGATGTATTTGTATATTTTCATCTTGATAAATTCTCCTAAATGTACTTTAGAATTCCCTCGCAAGACAGGGGCATTTTTTAGTTTATATTGTTTATTTGAGTTGACATCGTATGAGATGAGATCCTCAAATATACTTTGATTCAGTCGACATCGAGCAAAAATCCTCAATATATCTATAATTATCACTATTAAGTCAGAGTCTTGCAGAACAAAAGAATCTATTTCTACATGAAAGGATAACCCTAAATGTCAAGAAAATTATCTCCGATTTATCAAATTCTGAGATCAAGAAGAACTCCCAATTAAAGCTTCAATCAATTAAGTTGGAAAACATCAACCTCTACATCCCAAGTCTGACACCTAATGATTCTAAGGGTCGACTCAACAAGCCCATAAATGGATGAGTTCTTGCCGCTCTCACTCAACAAGCCGCAAAGAAAAGGCCACAAAGAGTGCCGCTCATCACCGATGTCAAAATCACCAACCCATTACGCCTTAAGTCAAGACTCGAGTAGTTCTAAAGGTCGAACTCAACAAGCCCAAATATGAAGTTATCGACGCTTCACTCAACAAGTCGAAGAAAAGGCCATAAAAAAATCGTTGTCAATGACGATGATAATGCTCAATCTCAAACAGATCCATTTTAGTGATTACAAGCAACCAGAATTCAAGAGATCTTTCTACTTGATCGATAGATCAAGGCAATCTGAGGAAACGCTCAATTCAGGGCTACCTCAAATCAATCCACATATCACTCGCAGGGTGATATCTCAATTTATTCTCAAATGATCTAATCAAGCTCTAAGCACAGATCAAAGCCAATCTCCTCATCAAGTTCAAAGCAAAGCACGTGGACAGAAATCAATTCCATAGTTTATACAAAGATGGTCAGAACTAAAGAAATTTCATTATTTAGTTTATCAAGCAATGCACTAATAACTCAACATTGACCCTTATATAAGTCGAAAGGTCATCTTTATGTACCCTTCAATGAATCTATCAAAGCAGCAAGCAAAGGATTCATGGAGTGCATACACTTTCTGACAAGTCAATAGGGACAAATCAGGTCAATCCTTCATCAAGTCTGTCAAAGCAGAATTTCAAATCCCACAAGCGGATAAATTGATTCCAGGAGTCCTTCATCAAAACAAGGATCAATTTCTCCATCAAACCCAAATAAAGCATGAAGTTAGAAACTCAAATCAGAATGACATAAAAGAAAGAGATCTTTAAAGAAAGCCATCAAGTAGAGAGATGGTGTAAGAACTCTTATCATAAGTGTCAATTCTAATAAATCGCCATTTAGCATGTCAATAAGGCATCATACTAATGATAAATCTTGTCAAAGTTCTGTAAGCTATCATAATCAAAGTTGAAATGATCCATGTTCTCGTGGCCCCAAATGATCAACCCGCCAACAAACGTGACTCACATACGCAAATCACACATTTGTTCATTGACCTCCACATATGTGTCATAAATCAAGATAAGCCACAAATCAAATTCAACGACTTCGAGGCGCGCAAATTGAGGCTCAAAATGACGGACGTAATCAAAATCAAAATGACCTTCGATCGATGAACAAACTTCACCATCATGTTCAAAATATCGAAATTGGTCAAAATATAAATATTGAAAATCTAATGATCAATCGATTCCGAAGCTATCAATGTGTCGCATACGCATATCGAGTCGAAGTCAACGATGACGACGAACCACCTTCGCTCATGAAATTGATTATTTAGCTTCAAACATCAAAACTATCAAATGAGACTATTCGCTCAATTCGTGAGCATAAATCGGCGATTTGAAGTGATAGCGAAAATAAAAAACACTGACATCATCAAAATTGATTAAACGCACCGACATCATCAAAATCAACTCAAATGACCAATCGACAAACTTTTGCCATCACATTCAAACATCAAAATGATATAAATATCAGATTTGATCAACGACGCTCAGCCAATCATCAACATACAGACGATATCAAGGTGCCGACGATGACCAAACGACCTCCGCTCATAAACTGATCACGCCATTATCTTCAAATGCAAATATATCAAATGAAATTGCTCACACACTCAATAAGAAGTCGCAAAATCGAGCCGAAATGCGATTTTGAGAAAATTGATTCACTCGCCACTCAAATCAAAATCTTCGATAAAAAAACAATTGTCATTGATTCGTAATAATGGAATTATCTAAATATATATATCGACTATGTTTTACCAACGTGAAATCTACATTAAAATTATTTAATAAATTTAAAATTAATTAAAACAATTCCTAAATTACCCCAATTTCCCCAAATTGAAAAGAAAACTGCCAAAAAATAAAATAAAATAAAAAAATAAAAATTGAAAAAGGAAACTACTCCCTCCTATTCTGCACTCCCCCCATTCTCTCCCACTCTCCTCTCTTTCCTGATTTCCCCTCTCACGTCCAAGAAAAGGTAATCCTCCTTCCCTTTTTCTGAATTTTTCCTCTCACCTCAAAAGCTTTTCTCAATTCCACTCGCACTGTTTTGCCGCACAACCCCCGCGGCCGCAAAACTAGCCCTCCGACACTGTTCTACCATGCGATCCCGCGTCCAGCCCGTCGACCCGCTCTGCGTCCCGCTGCCGACTCGAAGCTCGCTCCGCAACCGCATAAGCCCGCTGCCCGAGCCGTTCCGCTGACCTACGCGCCGCGCATCCTCCGGCCCAAAACCACAGTCCGCATTACCCGCTCTGCCATTGCCGACCCGCGTTCCTGTTGCCCGACCCTCTTTCATGACCCTCGACCTGCGCCGCGCATCCCAAATGTATCGTGTCCTGATACGCCAGTGGCCCGCCATTATTTCTGCTGGAAATCCATGTTGACCCGTGCCGTTCAATCCGAAACCCACAACCGTTCAATCCCTCCTTCCCGTCGAAACTGCCATTCAGCCCGCGCCTTTCCACCAGAAACTCCCACCGACAACATCCCGTGTGACACGGGCCTGTGAAACCGCGTTTCGGGTACCTTCCCACGAGCCCATCGCAACCCGCTTCTTCCCTCTAGCCAATGGCCCGACAAGCTTGCAAATCCAGCCCACGGTCGTGACCTTCCTTCAGCCGCAAAATCTATAAACTCGCCCGTTTAATTTCCCGCAAACTCACAACACATCCAAATTTCACCGTTTTCACTTCACCGCAATCGGGGGAAGAACATCGTCAAGAGGCAAATTCTTCTTTCAATTTTCATCTTTTCTTTCTTTCCAATTTTGCTTGCCATGAATCGAAGAATCATCAAGAGGAATTCTTCTTCGATTTTCTACCACGCTCGTAACCCCTTTTTTTGTTTCTAAAAGAATATCATCGAAATTCTTTATTTGCGATCGATTCATCACTTTTTCCATCCCATTTTGTTTCCAGAATCGAAGAACATCGCCAAGGTGAATTCTTCTTCGATTTTCAATGTTGATTTACTTTACTTTCCTACCTTCGCTTCACCGCAAAATCGGGAAGAACATCGTCTGAATTTTTTTTCGAGTTGCACTCCTTCAGATTTCCAATCACAACCCAATCCTTTTCGAGCATCAGATGCGCTAAAATAAGATATGTGGGATTTTGAATGGAATATATATATATGTTTTTGGTTTAGAAGATTATTATGTCAAGAGAATAAAATATGGTTAGAGGTCGCTATCACCGCCGGCCAACAGGCATACCGTAAAACCACTTGTTAGTCGCCCCTGTAAACCGCTGAAATTTTATGTAAATTTACTTAAAAGAAGGAATATATATATGATTTTATGTCTTCTTCAGTTTAAAGACCCGTCGAGCAACAAGATAAAATCGTCACGTCAGAAGATACCACCGCCACGCCAAGAGGCAGATAAGCCAAAATAACCCGCATGGGGACGGAGGTCATTTAAAATCGATCAAATCTTTGACTTAGAAAAAAAGGGAGGGTAAAATGAGTCGACTTAAGAATAAGAGAAAAATCATAACTAATTCTAAACTAAAAGTGTCAAACAAGAAAAAGGGGAGGAGCCTTTAAAGAAAATTTGAAAGAATAGAATATTCATTTAAAATCGTGAAATTTGGGAGAGTTAATATTAAACTCACAAACTTTTTAAAATTTACAAATTCTAATGATTCTGCTTAAATTAAAGAGAAAGTGAGTTCTTTTTTCTTGCATAATTTTCTCAAAATTAAACAAGCTTTAATTGAATATGACTAATGCTAAACTCAACAAATTTACAATAAACTCAAAATCTGAAGATGAATCCAAATTGGGTTTAATACCTCTTATATGAATGTGGAGGTGATTACTACGTTAGCCAATAAGCGTGAGGGTTACAACAAACACCTAAATCGACATAACTTATCAAAATTGATGTAAATTGCACCTAATCAAATTGGGAGAATTATAAAGCTCAACAAACCAAGTGATGTTAAACTATAATCTAAATCAAAGCATTCTTCACCACCGATCAACCCTTTGTAGTGTAGAAGATCTATAAATCAAAATCTAAATCATAGTGCTTTTTGATCAAAACATTATGGAATTTCATCTTAACCATGATTTTCAAAATCAATGATTTTATTAGATGAAATTAAGCTATAAATACTGCATGCTGACATAGGATTACAAGTGAAAATTTTGATGTCTAAAAAGGCTGTGCATGCTAAAAAAAATGAAAATACAGAATTAATCTCATAATTCAAACATAAGATCACTAAAATTTACTATACCCGATGTGCTCTATACGAATGCTTAAATTCAAAGTGTTCGAGGAGATTGTTTCCTTCGATGGTCTTAGAGGGGTTAACAAAATCTAAAACCTATAATAAGAGTTTTAAATCAAGTCTAAAAATTGATTCTCACAAAATGTAGATCTAATCCTCTCTACAAACAATTAGATGACAGATCTAAAACTCTTAAATATATTAAATTAATTCTTCTAATCAATTTTTTAACTTAAATCAAATATCAATCTAACGCGTTCTCTAGAGATCGTTAACAAAACCTAAAACTTATAATAAGAGTTCCAAAATTAATGAAATTAAAAATTGATCAAATCGACATAGAATCTCTTGCCCAACCGTAATCGGATCTAAAACTCTTAAACATATTCCAATCAATCAATTTTCACATAGAATCAAAAGCTTAAATGAAACTCAATCCTTAAAAAACTTAAATCAAAACTCACCTATCCACCTTTACAATGTTTGTTTGGTGACAAATTAAAAATTTTCAAAAAACAATGTCAAATCGTGTCTACTATGTCACTCAATCAATCTCTTGGCGAAGGACGCGATGTCTTCTGATCGGTGGCCAATATGCTCCATGATAAAAGTTAGCCACGGCAGATAAGAAGGAGAAATGCGAGTGAGCCAAAATCTTTTGAATGACTAGCAAGCAATACTTTCACAAGGTATTCTACCCACAATAACTTTGACAATCTAAAGTGGGTAAAGAGGAATAGCTTTATTGGCAAAATAAAGAAGTCTCTCTGTAAAAACCAATCACGTCAAGTTCCACCACCACAGAGGAGGTAGCCTGAAACACTGTCTCCTCGGATATATAAAGTTATCAATGTAGCTAAGAACAAAGGTCTAACGAAAAGATGATTTCAAAGGCTTGTGGTGATAGAAAATACCGAAGCTCCACCAAGAAAGTTGTCATCTCTTACGTAAGGCATAGCAGACACTTATGGTGAGCATCGAGCACACTTGGACCAGATGTCCAAATCCATCCAAAGGTCTGAAAGGGTAAGAAATATGGAGGCCCCCATAATGAAACTTTGAGTGATAGAGGGGTGTGACATCGACATATACTCAAAATCTACCTAAAAATGAACTCATCAGAAGTGGATATCCAAAAGAAGGGATATCAATGATGAATGATATGATGGTCGACACCCTGGAGAATCCTCTAAGGGATCCCATCGCTGATCAGTTTCACCCCTACAAGAGAAGGTTGACATTGATTGAGGTCCTTTAATAGAAGAGGAGGTTATTTCGTACATTGAACCAGAGATCCACTGGAAATGGCGATCAAAAAATTCATGCGAAGAATAATAAGAAGATTCTATGGAAATAGAAGTTGTCTATATAGAGATATAGATAATTGCATTCAGTAAAACACAAAGCCGGGAATAAACGAATTTGACACTTATGAAGAAGAGTCTTCACTGGCAAATAGAGGATGGATCTTCAATCTTTGTCAAGAAGAAGAAGAAGAAGACGAGAATAAAAAAGATATCATGGTCGAAGTCGTATATGGTTGAACCGTGAAGTGATCATGGTACACTTTTATAATCTTAATGCCCCAACAACAACAACTGTCTCTATAAAAGCACAAGCAGAAGGGCAATCAAGCTCTACCCCTAAAAAATGAGCAAGAAGCAAAACATCAACAAGATATAGAAGAAGAGGAAGAACCTGTACTTATTGACGCCATGGCGCTAGCTAGAGAGCAAAGAGAATCAGTCAAAATGAAGGCCAAAGATTGCATACTTGGTACCAAAATGAATAATATGATTGTACAAATGAACATCATGATGGAGATGTTACAGAATAATATCATATCAAGTGCAACACTTATTTTTTCTACTAACCGACAGGTAGCTAATAATGCAACTTCTATACTATCACCATCGGTACCTCAAGCTCTAGTACATGTATGCACAAGGGATGGAGATAACCAAACACCTCCACCGACAATTCAAAATCAAAAGAATCGAACTGTAACAAGCCGGTTAGAAATAATAATCAATGAAAAGATAAAGGTTATAGCCTTTGGCAGTCAGTGAGGTCGCCTTACCCAAATACTACCAAGTGCCATAGAAAGGTTACTCGGAAATTCAATACTTTGATGCTTAGTAATCCAAAGCAACATCTGGCTCGATTTAAGGCTACTTGTGGTAACACAGGAGAGAACGATGCACTCCTTTTTCATCAATTCGTCAGTAGTTTGACCTAAGTCGCTTTCGAATGGTATGTAGAATTGTCAAATGATTCAGTTAAAATATTTGCTGAATTGGAGACCATATTTGTGAAAAGGTTCGCCAATAATCAGAAAATCACAATCTGATTGCTTGAAAAGAAGGAAAGACAAGTGAAGAAATTCATAAGTCATCAGAATCAAGTATGAAGGAAAAGAAGAAGAACATGCAATCCAATTGCTAATGGGTAATATGGAGGATAAAATGACACCATTTTTATGTATGACAAACATTCAGGACTTGCCGATAGGGTGGTTAAATTTGAAAAGTTGAATCGCTAAGTCAGATGCAGATAAAGCAGAAAAACAAACCTTAATTAATTGGATCTATAAGATTTAACTTCTCAAAAAAACATTCAATAAGAATGAAAGGAAAACTAAGATTCATAAAGTTGACCTCAAAATAATTAGGATGAGGATGACACATATATGACATTAATTTAGTAACATTTGCATTTGATTCATATCTTAGTTATTTAAATCAAAACAGCTACATCTTGCATAAACAACAACTAAACCTGAATATCATTAATAACTTCAAGCAAGTAAATTGACAGAAAAACTTCTAGCATTAACTATGAACAATGCAGACATAAAAATGGAAAATTAAGGATTAGAAAAATAGTATTTCTAGATTTATATCATGGATATGATAATATTATCAAAAACTTTTCTGAATTACTGAATCAAACTATGTGGTTTCCTTTAGTTAGAATATAATGAATGACTAATTTGCTGTTGATGATGACAAATATCCATTTGATGAAACCATGTACTGATGTATTGCTGCCTATAAATTAGACAAAAGGATTCAGCCAGATTTTTATTTTTTTACGTAAATGTCAAAAAAAGTTTATTTGTACTGTGCTTTCATTTTCTGATACTTTGAAAAGTTTTCACTTATCGATGTAGTAAAATTAAGCATATATTTAGATTGTGCTAAGGGCCAAGTTCACTAAGATTGAGTGTGAAACTCAAGTATTTTTAAAATCAAGAAAGCTTTAAGAACTTTTGGGTTGCATTGAAATAAAATATTGCAACTTTATCAGTATAAGGAAATCCCTAACGTTAAAAGCTAATTATTGAAAGAAGCATTTACAAGAACACTCTTCGCCAAACCCATAATTTTACAAAACTAATGAAAAAAAATTAGTGTTGGGAGAATTTTTCTGCGAGCCCCTCACAAATAGTGGTGTCATTTATGTATTAGCTTAGATGTACATTAATTATTATTATATACTACCATTTACAAAACCACTATTTTCAAAAAATCTATGGGCTCCAAATCTCATGAAAAGAGTGTTTAAAAAAGTTTTAATTTTTTTCATGGATAATAGATAAGACACTTGAAATTTCATACTTGTTTGGTGAGGACTTTAGATCACGTTTCTATGTGTAAGCCTATAGTTAATTACCCTCCCACAAGTGAGAACTTTGATTAGACCATTAGATCATCATAAGATATGTGATACATGTAGAGTTCAAAATTTAAGATATGAAATTCATCATTATAGCTTAAAGGATGGTTGGGGAATGATGATGCGTCTATCAGATCCCATGATTATCATCCCGCAGTGATCCCTAATCTACTTCAAGAGTACCCAACGATGAAGATCCTCATCGAACGATGACATCATCTAAGAAATCAGTATCTAGGGTTTAATTTAAGGAGATAATTTTAAGTCTACCTTAGGTGATAGAGTTGTTTGCTCAAGTATATGATTCACAACTCAAAGAATGAAGAACAGCACTACGTAATATATAATGGAGGGTGACGCCAAACTACCCGATCAAAGGACTCTAATAACTATCTGCTATTTGGCCACATATTGAGGACATACCACGCCCTTACTAGCAAGTGATTGATTGAGAGTGAACATAGTAGAACACTTGATTTGACATTTCCTTTTGAGTTATAGTTTAATTACCTCACAAACAGTTTTGGAAGATGGATAGATTGAGTTTTGATTTAAGTTTTTTAAATGATTGAGATTTAAGTAGTTTGCTATTTGAAAATTGATTGATTGGAATATGTTTAAGAGTTTTAGATCTGTCAACTGTTTGACAACTGATTAGATCACCACCGATTTTGAGCTTTTAGAAATTTCTAATTTTGAAACTCTTATTATAGGTTTTGTTAATTGACGTCTTAAGACGGAAGAAACTTTAGATTGATATTTGATTTAATTTAAAAAATTGATAAGAATTAATTAATTTGAATAAGCATAAGAGCTTTAGATCCTGTCAACTCTATTTGGATGTTAATAGAGGATTAGATCTCGTCCTAAGAATCCAAACACCACTAATTTGAAACTCTTATTATAGGTTTTAAGTTTTTAACTACCTCCCCAAGACTAAATCGAATCAACTAAAGCAAAGATCCTGACATGAATTTAAGCATTCAACATAGACGCACGCGTGTATAGTAACTTTAGGTAATCTTATGTTTGAATTATGAGATTAATTTTGTAGTTTCATTTTTTTATTCCAATTTAACCTATGCCTTTTCACATCAAAATTTGCACTGCTTATGTCCGAAAGTACATTGTTTTATAGCTAACTAATTTCACCTACTTAATAAAATCATTCATTTTAAAATCATAGTTAAGATGAAATTCATAATGTTTGATCAAAAGAAGCTATGATTTCGTAGATTTTGGTTTAGTTGCCTTCATCTGCTACAAGGAGATCTAAAAGAATGTTTTGATTTAGATTGTAGTTTAACGCATCACTTGTACTTAGTTTACTTGTTGAGTTTTTGTAATTCTCTCAAATTGATTAGGTGCAATTTACATTAATTTTGGTAAATTATGCTTATTTCAGTGTTTATTGCTTAACCCCCACTCATGCTTATTTCATAGTAATCACCTACATTCATACAAGAGTTATTAAACCCAATTTAGATTTATCCTCGATTTTTAGTTTATTGCAAATTTGTTATGAGTTTAGCATTAGTCTCCTAAAATTCTAATTAAAGCTTGTTTAATTTTAAAGAAATTGCAAGAATTCATTACTTTAATTTAAGCCAAGACAATTAGAATTTGTGAGATATCTCTCTCCAAAGTTTGTGAGTTTAATATTAGCCTCTCCCAAATTTACTTAGATTTTCAATGAATATTCTATTCTTTCCAAAAAATTTTCTTTAAAGGCTCCTCCCTTTTTTTGTTTGACACTTTAGTTTAAAAATAGTGTTTTACTTATTCTTAAGTCATTTTAACCCTCCTCTTTTCTAAGTCAAATGATTTGACGCATTAATTCTCCGCATCATCCGTGTGCCAGGAGTTTTTACCTCTTATATCGAAGGAAGGTGGTTTTATGACACCATTGGTTTTCATCTCAGTGCTGAGCATGACGAGGTCTTTAAACCTGAAAGAGGACATACAATTCAATATATATTCCTCCCCCTTTTTTTTCTAAGTCAAATTAGATAAAATTGACAACATTTTGTCAGAGACATCTAACGTGGTGGATTACTCGACATACTGTGTGTTGTTACACCTATTTTTCATCCCGCTAGCAAATGGTCTTCCGAAGCGATATATATATATATATATATATATATATATATATATATATATATACATATATATATATATATATATATATATATATATATATATATATATATATTAACATACAATCTGCTGACATATTTTCATAGTGCAGAATGAGTTGCGATGAAAAGGCTATGATTCATAAGTGGAAACTAAAATGAGGAAATTTGATATAAGTGATTAGTTTTTTGAATGTAGGAATAGAACTCGAAGAAGATATGCCATTGATTACCTTATGGAGAAGAAATAAGGGTTACAATTGAGGAGAAACTTGAAAATGATCATCTACAACAGGCCATATTAGTTGAAAAATGTGGCAATGGAGAAACATTAAAGAAGTTGATTTCAATGTGTTAGGATAGGACGTGTGTTAAAGAAAACAATCCCTTGATTTTTTTTATACTTAGATTGGATGACAAAGGCAAAGGTGGTGTCACATTATGAGGGGTGCTTTCTCGGCAAGAGCACATAAGAAGGATTGGAATAATGCTTGCGAGGGGGAGGGTGGGGATAATGTTAAAAAGCATTTACATCAAGACAAAAGCCTCCTAATTAAAATTTAAGAGTGGAACAACTTAAAAAGATGAAGGAGATGGGATTGCTTCTCAAATCAAAGAATGCCAATAAAAGCCATGGATGGGGATTGCTTCTCAAATCATAGAATGCTAACTTTTTGGGATTTTATCTCAATCAAACAAAAGTAATGCAATCATCGATTCTTTAGCACACAATATACTTTTAAAACACTTTAAAAAAGGTTCTAAAATAATTTAAATCTATTTCATTCACACACCATTAATAAAATAAATTTCTTATATCATTATATTTTATATAATAACTAAGTATTAGACACACACACACACACATATATATATATATAAAGAGAGAGAGAGAGATGAGGTTCTTTGCATGCTGGCATGGGTTGCTTCTCAAGAGCTTCTATATATGGCTTCTTTCTTCAAGTTGTGACTCTACAATATAAAATTAAATGAAATAAAATTTATGAATTCATGTAGAATTCAAAATTAAAAAGAAACTTCACTTGCATTATGCATCCAATTATGACATAAATAATTATAATAGGAAATTAACAAAAATTGAATCAACAAAATTGCTAATTATTGGACAATTACTAGCTAAAACTAATTAGCTAGCTAGCAATATAAAAAAATCTGGATAAAAAACTATTGAGGAATTTCTTAGAAATTCTTTGAGGAATATCATTGCTAAAAATTTATGGGAAAGGCTTCATAGTATTTCTTAGATCACTTTTTCATCAAAATTTGTGCATGAGTACGAATATGCAATAAAATTAAGAATAGCTTGTTATCACTTGTATTTGTAATAAGACAAGATATACATTTTATATATTAATATTTATTCATCTTAGGAAAAGAATCGATGATTGCAAGATACAAAACCACTTCACTTGGTCGAATTTTAGACTAATTACTTTTTGTAAATTCTTTAATAAGCTTACTTCTAAAATCATTGCTAATCGATTAGCTACTTCTTAAAATTATCTCTCTTAATCAAATTAGTTTTGTTAAAGGTAGAGCTATCTGACAATATATTACTTGCTCATGAATTAATTCATGACATTAACACTAAGTCTAGAGCCTCCAATTTAGTGTTAAAATTTGTCATTTCTAAAGTTTATGATAGTATAGATTGGAGTTTTCTTTATAAAATTATGTACTATCCTCATATGGCATATCGAACATGTGGTGGCCCTATGATATCTCATTTAAGTTTTGCAGATGACTTCATAATGTTCATGAATGGGGCTACTCATGCTATTAAAAATATTAAGAATTTTTTTGATATATTTCAATCAATTAGCGGTCTTATTAATAGTAAAGAGAAAAGTTCTTTCGTTGTCCTTTCTACTATCTATGACAATTGATTGAATCAATTAAAATTTTTGATAGGATTTAAACACCAGTCTCTACCTCATAAATACTTGGGGGTTCATCTTTATAAAGGCAACAAGAAATCTTATTTGTTTGATGATCTAAGTCAATCAATTAAAAAAAGAATTTCTTCCTAGGAATTTAAGCTTCTCTCTTTCATTGGCCGGTTAACTCTTATTAAAAGCGTTATATGCTCACTTCTTATCTATTTATTTCAATCCAACAATCCAACGGTGTTTATGTGTAATTATACTTAAAAATTTTTAAACAAATTTTTTTGTCACTAATGACTCTAGAAGGTCCAGCCATTTGGAGTGATTGTTTCCCTTCCAAGGTAGCCTAGGTTGTACTTACCGATCTGAAATGGCTTCGACGAAATCTGTGATGTCGTAACAATGGAATTATCCTAAATCGATATATATATGTATGTGCATGCATCGGAAATTCACATTTAAATCATTGATAAATTCAAAATTTATAAAAAAATTCAAATTGCCCTCACGACAACCGTTCCCCTATTTTCAATCTTCTGAAAAAGAAATAAAAAAAACTTAAAAAAAACCACTCCCCTCATTATTCCTCCCTGATTCCCTCCTCATTTTCTCCCACTCGTTTCTCTCTCTATTGCATTCTCCCTCTCTACACACAACGTGATTCTCTTCCTTTTTATTATAAAATTTTCCTTCACCTCTGTCGCACGTCTCCCGCAACCTGCCGATCCCGCGCATCCTGCAAAGCCCATCCCACTGCACTTTCACATCACTGTATTCAACCTGTGTTGCTGCGTTCCGCAAGCCCGTTGCTTGACCTGCCACTGTCCAGCCCTGTGTGCGATCCTGCGCCTGCCGCCCGCAAAGCGTATCCTGATCCACCGTCAAATCAGGCCCATCCTGTCGGCACTGGCACTTTTCCTGCTGCCACCCGCGTGCGTTGCCACCGTGACCCACGACCCGCGGTTGACCTCCTCCTCTGGCTCTGCTGCCCACTACTGCAGGTCCGCTGCCGCGTGACCATGCGACGGGCTGACTGCTCCGGTTTGCTCCTGTCTATTCCATAGCACGTAACGCACTGCGGGCACCACTGCTGCGTGACTGCACACGGCTCCACCTGGTGGCTCACCTTCAGTGCCTCCAGCCCTTTCAGTTTCGAAATCATTCTGACCCTTGCAAAGGCCTGCAGCTCATTCCCACGGCCCATCAGCCCATTATCCCACTGCATTCCTAGGCCCGCCAGCCCACCAACCAGCATCCAGCTTTCCCATAGCCCACCAGCCCGTTGTTCTGTTTTGCAAACCTTCCCGTAAGCCAGTCATCCAAATTTCATTTTGCTCAATCAAAGAACATCGTCAGTAATTCTTCTTTCAGTTCATCGCACCCCTCTTTTAGTCCATTTTCGCTTCCGCAATCGGAAGATCATCAAGAGGTGAATTCTTCCTTCGCTTTGGCCGACTCATAACCCTTTCACTTTTGCTAAATCGGGAAGAATATCATTAAGAGGAAATTCTTCCTTCGATTGTGTCGATTCCTCACCTTTTCCCATCCCACTTTCGCTCATAAAATCGGAAGAACATCGTGAATTCTTCTTCGATTTTTACGATTCTCACCTTTTCCCACTTTTGCTTCAGTCTGGGGAGAAGAACATCATCAAAGGTTTCTTTAATTTCGACTCGCTTTCAGATTCCCAATCGAACCCAACCCTTTTGTCGAGCACGCAATGCTACAA
Organism: Cymbidium sinense; assembly: GCA_021442155.1. Taxonomy (NCBI): domain Eukaryota; kingdom Viridiplantae; phylum Streptophyta; class Magnoliopsida; order Asparagales; family Orchidaceae; genus Cymbidium; species Cymbidium sinense. The sequence continues at coordinate 49,626 of JAKCPB010000921.1, forward strand.
AATAAGTCGAACATGTGAGATCGTGATGGATATATATATATTGTTGCTTTCTAGGTTTGAAGACCTCATTGTGCTCAAGAGACATGAGATGAAAAGATGAAAAGACAAGATATCACTCATTACTAAGATAAAGAGCCAAACACTGGATGTCACTCTGCAAAAAATTTTATCTAATTTCTAGACTTCAAAAAAAAAGGAAGTGGGAAATAAATATATCAGATCATATGTATTCTTTCAGGTCGAAGACTCATGCTCAAGAGGACGAGAGATGAAAATTAGTGCGATGTCACAAAGACACCACTGACATCGCTCAAAAGATACCGAGTAAGTTCCAAAATACCTCGATGAAATTCCCCACACGCGCAGGTACGTGAGGCTACCGCCAAAATCATACACAAATTTTTCTGACTTAAGAAAATGGGAGAGCAAAATGAAGTGACTTAAGAATGCTAAGTAGAAAAACCAGCTGTTAATTTTAGACTAAAAACATCAAACAAAATAGGGAAAGCTTAAAGTAATTTTTTTTTAAAAAAAATGGAACGCTCATTTAAAATACAAGTAAAATTTAGGGAAGACTAACATTAAACTCACAAACTCTAATTGCAATTCTCTATTACTTAAATTGAAGCGGTAAAGTGAGTTCCATTTTCTTGTAAATTTCTCAAAATTAAGCAAGCTTTAATTGGAATTGAGGGGGGACTAATGCTAAACTCATGACAAACTTATAATAAACTCAAAATCTCAGGATGAATCCAAAATGGGTTTAATAATTCTTATATGAATGTGAAGGTGATTAATATGCTAACTAATACATGAGTAGGGAAAAAGCAACAAATATTGAAATCGGCATAACTTATCAAAATTGATGAAAGCATAAGTTAGGAAAATTACAAAACTTCAACAAGTAAACTATAATCTAAATCAAAATGCCACCGGATCTACAACTCAGACAAGTAGATGGCGATAAACTAAATCAAAATCAATTGAAATTATCTAAGCTATAAATACCAGATGTGCTCGACATAGAGATTTCAAGTGAAATTTTAACGTACAAAAGCCAAGACATGCTAAATTGGAATATATTAAATATTAATCTGAGAAATCTAATAAGATATTAGATGAACTCACAATGCCTTCTTCTCCACCGGATTTGTAACTCTTCAGACAAGGCACGTGCGATACTAAATCTAATTCAACAAAATCATAGGCTTCCTTTAATCAAAAATTAAAAAAATTTCATCCTAATATGATTTTTTAAAATCAATGATTTAATTAATTAAATGAAATTAAATAAACACCGTGACGCTTCTGGATATAGAGATTTTAAGTACAAATTTTAATGCCTAAAAGTACCGCATGCACTAAAGTTGGAATTAAATGAAAACCTCAAATCAATCTAATAACTCAAACATTAAATTATCTGAATTTACAATACACCAAGATGGGCCCACTATCAAATCGAAATTCAAGATGGAGGATTTGCTCTTCGATTTTTAGATCGGGTTGGTTAACAAAACCTAAAACCTACATAAAATTACCTAAAATTAATATACACTGCATGGGCCCCGACAATATCTTTGAATGCCTAAATTCAAGTCTGGGATGCCGCGACGATTGCTTCTCGATTTAGTCTTGTGAGGTCGCCAACAAAACCTAAAAACTTATAATAAGAGTTCAAATCAAACAAATAGAAATTGATTATGCTCGTGGTAATAAATCTAATCTCTGTTAGAAATAAATAGAGTTAGATCTAAAGCTCTTAAATATATTCAAATTAATCAAATTTTCAAATCAAATTAAGTTGTTTCACGATTTAGTCTTAGTATTAGGTCCGGGTTAACAAAACTTAAAAGCTTATAATAAGAGCCTCAAATTAGTGAAATATCTAAGAACCGATTACGATGGCGGTAGATCTAATCTTCAGACAGCCTAAGAGTTGATAGGATCTAAAGCTCTTAAATACATTCGAATTAATCAAATTTTCAACTCAAATCAAATATCAATCTAAAACTGCTTAAATTGAATTATATCATTAAAAACTTCAATCAAAAGTCAATCTATCCACTTTCAATCGCTTTTTAAAAAACTCTACCACAAAAGAGCTAATGTCAAATCTGTCGTTACGCTTCACTTTCAATCAATCTCACGCCAAGAAGGATGTACGGTCCTCTAATCTGCTCTAATGCGCTTGGCTGGATTTAAACAATTATGACCAGAGTCCTTGATTAGCTGGCCAATCCGGCCCATTATATTACATCACAACCAGCCAGACGCTTCCAATGGCTCGCCTTTGAGTTATGAATCATGGATATACTTGATGGGCAAGAACTCGCGCTTAAGATTGTCTCCTTAGACAAACACCACTCCAGGTCTTCATAGATTTCTTGGATGACGTAACCCATGCGTTGCTGATAAGGATCCTTCTATCAGATTGGATCGACTAACTCCTCTGACTAAATAGACTAGGGGCTGTGACTCCGGGATGACAACCATGGGATCTAGATCGGCCACATCATCATTCCCCCAACCATCCGGTTTAAGCTAAAATGATGAATTTCATATCTTAAATTCTAAAAACTCTACATGCTGCAACTACACGCTACGCATTTTGTGATCTAATGGCTATTTTAATTGAAAGTTCTCTCACTAATGGAGGTAATTAACTATGTGATGCTATAAGAAACCTAGAATCGATCTAAAGTCCTCACCAAAGCGAGGATAAAATCTCAGGTAGTGTCTTATCTACTATTCCATCTGCTTCTCTAAAAATTACACCGACACATTCAAATCATACTCTCTTCAATTTCAATTCAATAATCAATTTAAAAATTTCAAGAGGTCGGTGTCAAATTTTCGGAGCTCGCACTTTTATAAATGAATTACAATGAAACTTTAAAGATGAGAGAAAAAAGACTCTTAAACTTATAAAAGAATTTCTTCCTCCTCCTCTCTTAGCCCTTTTTGTCTTTGACTTACTTTATGGTCACCTTATTGATAACTCGGATTGAATCATATGCATGAGAGTGAATCTATCATGTGATGATGGCTTTGGTAACATGGAGTCTGGGGATGTTGATGGTTTAGTTTGTTTCAACCTTATTAAAGGGGTGGTCATTAGAGGAAAAAACATGAGCATAAGAGCATGACAAATAAATTTAAGAGAAAAGAATGTGTGCAAAGATCACTTGGGCTGACTAAATAGTAGTTTAGAGGTCTTGATTTGTCTTTGTTGTTGAAGTAAATGCTTTGACTATGATGGAGTGGCAAAGAGCATATTAAGGCCTTTTCATAAATATTGATGCGTCACATTTTTTTTTCTTTATTTTTTCCTTATGGTTAGAATGAAAGGGAAAATTAATAAATTAAGTGGACTAGAGTAAATGATGGCTAGGTTAAGAGAGCTAAGATGCTTTCTAAATGAATTCTTAAATTAACCCTCCCAAGGGCATGGAGAAGGGTATAAATAGAAGGGCATTTGGTGTGATATAATGTTTTTTGAGACTAATACTAGTAAGTGCCCACTAAGATTATTGGGAATGCTATTAGATTTTTGTGTTTTTCATTTATAGTGTTGAGATTATCATTTGAATCTAGGTGTATCAGTCTCAGAAAAAACTTATAGACTTAAATTTAGCAAATGAACCGAAAGGCTCAACAAGGTACTCGTGACTTAGACAGCTCTATGTTCATTCATTTAATTAATCGACGAGCTTGAACACTTTTATAAATACTGATTATTAAATGAAGCCAAGTGTTATTGTTACAAGTTATGTTAACAGTATCATAGCACTCAAAAGGGCTACGACATTTCATCACTATACTTAGTCTAATGCTAACACATCCACTGCATCTCTGATACAGAAAGTGAGTGAGAGAGAGAGCATATATATATATATATATATATATATATATATATATATATATATATATATATATATATATATATATATATATATATATATATATATATATATATATATATAATGTTTGCTTGTGTTCCCATGTGCAAAGAATTAATTTGAGTCAATGCACTTTGAAATATGGTAAATTACCTATAATGTTCATAATGCAATAAATTGGAATCAAGTTTTCATTATCATCAAAAATGTGAAAATGCATTTGTGATAATTATCTTAACGTACAAGATTAATAACTAAAAAATATTAGCTAAAAAAGTTTTTAATGGATAGTAGGGATTCATATTTGGATCTACCAGATGTCGACTTTCAGATGCACATTAGAGCGTACATACGGTTCACCATTGGTCGCCTCATGCCGATACTGGTTGAAGATACATCTACAAGACTTGCTACCATGAAGCAAGACATCTATACAGAGAGATGAATGAGGCTATTAAGCCAAAGCGGACGAACATGGCAGGTTGTCTGCATCTACTCTGGTCCGCAGTGGGGAGCATATACATGTCAGACCCACATTAGAGGTACCCTTTCATCGAGTTAGAGGGTCCGAGCATTGGATGCGGTAGAATGAGGGTTACACGAGGGAGACACCGCTCATGTTAGAGTGTACAGAGATGAGTTTGCTTTGCGAGGTATGAGTAAGTGCACTTTTGATTCATTTTTTCCGCTCTAATCTTACATATGGCATATATTCCTTAATATGATGTTGCAGGTGATATGGGAGCCTTACGGGCAGCATATACGCACCAGAGTGGCAGATATCTATTTGGATGGATGCGAAATTTGGCTCGCTCGTGTGCCACTCATTTGCTAGAAGAGAATTGAGTGGTACCGATCGCGGTGTCCTTGACGGTTTGTTGTGTCACCGATGATCCTTTATAGATCACGTATTTTAGCGAGTCGATGGTCGGGAAGGTCGACGCTGATTTGCATCACTGGTTACATAACCCGGTGGGAGGCCGTTTCTCATAGCTATACTCTGTGATGCGGTTCCACAGAGTTGACCTGATTAGTCCATACGAGTGGTATGGGCCCGGTCTCCTTGTACATGCTTAGTCTCACCATTCTCGCACCACCTACTATCCTCGAGCTCCTAGAGAGAGACTGATGGTGAGTACTGAAAAATTATAAGCTATTTAATTTTGATATGTTATGCGAACTAAATTATATAATTGCTTAATGGAGCATATCTTGACACAATAAGATATTTTCGCCTTATTTTGGGAGAGATATGGATACGATTTTCAAAGATTCAATCAATACATGAGGAGATATGTGAAACTTCTGAGGGGACATGCACATATGATATCATATAGAGATTAGAGAACAAATGAAATACATGTAAATATGAACTTATGTAAATATATAAGAATTGTGATATGTATGTAATTTCCTTTTAAAAAAATTATTTTTAGCAGTTTAGAAAGACACTGACATATTGCAAAATGTCGCTATTGTGCTTAAAAGGCTCATTTTGAATTTTTTTTGAAGCCTATTTCGCTAATTACAATTTAAAAGGTGCTTAGTTTAAAATTTTTGTCTATTATATGTAGTACAATATACAATACACTATAATATACTATACTATTACTAGATATAAGATATAGCATACTATATATAAGTATATATTAAGATAAGATATATACGTGAGATATATAATATATATTAAGATAATATAATATACAACAATTATAATGTAGTATTATATATACATTATACTATAGTATATACATTATATTATAATGCGCATGTAGATATATATATAACATATAGATAGTGTAAGAGAAGATATAGTGTATAAGAGTACAATAATTACCACAATAAGATATATTAATATTATAATAAAGTGTATAGTAAAGCATAGCATAACATACCATTTACTACACAATATCGTGATAAATATTATTACAAGAGTATATAGTATTTTACCATACATTACATACCAATACCAACACTCTATATTTTATCAATTAATACAAAGACAATCAATACCAAATACCAAACCATACCATATTATAATTATACCATATCGCATATACACAATTCATGCTTAGAGCAATATTACCATACAATTACATATATATACATAATACACCATAATATTAAGGTAAGTAAAATAGCATACAACAAGATATAAAGTACAGATGTAAATGCAGTACATAACATAGCATAACATAGTATAACAATTACACCATACGCACAATATTGCATTAAAGGAATATGAGTTACATATCATTAACTATATGTAATACCATACCACATTATACCACAATAACAATGAGCATACATACCACAACCATAATATAATAAGGTAACATATACAAGTGCTGTAATACTGGTAAAGACAAAGATACGTCAGATACTATATACGATTAATTATACATAAAGGTACAAGATACCACAATAATAACACACATACGTGCAGAATAGTATAATATATTGCGCAACATACTATATAGTATAGCATCAATTATCATGTAAGATAAAGAAGTATAGCAAAGATAAGCATATATATACAAGATGTGCGAATGTGTTAAAGAATACTGCGCACAAAGATAACGCAGTGTAATTCATTATATACCACGATAACCACCATATAATATATACGTAATACGTTCATGGCCAGTGCGCAATAAAGATTATACGAAGATTGACATACGCTGATATTTGAAATGTAGCGCAAGATATAAGAAGGAAGCAATTCTCCACACCATAAGAGATATTACCACACATGAATGCCACCACATTACATAGCTCATATAAACAGTATCTGTAACATCATACAACTACGCAAGATTAGTGCGCACAACAAAGATAACGGCTCCATACAATAATAATATCATATCAAAGCGCAGATACATAATATATGTAAAGCAGTAAAGGCTGCATACACCACGACAAGATGTATATAGAAAAAGCGATACGCTGCACAAGATAAAACAGAATGGTGATACAAGATACATGGTAATACAGTTAATAGCAACAACTATATACAGCAGTACGAAGCACAACGCATACCATAGTATTACAGAATATAGCATTCCCAGATATATATAGCCTCAAATCAATATTACGCCAAGTATACATAAAGGCAGCCTAAGATGGATTCGTAAAAAGAGCGAAGATACAAGAATAGCAAGACATATTACATAAGATGCAGCGCAGACAACAAATAAATTATATTATGCATAATACATCATTGCGTATACAGATATTGATAAGCAAGTGTAATATAACACATAACATTATATTAATATACCATATTTATAACATAACACATACCATACCATTACGTGCATTAAAGCATTACCCAATCCTCAAGATACATGTAGATGCATACCACATAAGATGTACCACACCATACATGCAATACGACATACAATATAACAGGTATGTACAGTAATTATACACCACGACCATACAATACACAAGATACATATCCATTAACATTAAAGAATGCTACAAGATAAAGATGTTGCGGTAACATAATCACTTACATGCACAACATGTAAAGATAATACGTAACATATACACCATACCATACAGTCATGATAAAGTATGAAGTAAAGATATGCAGCCACAATAACGCATATAGTGTAGCTACATAATCATAGATTGATATGCAATACAATATTACAACGTGATAAGATAGTATTGATAACACAAACGCAATATATGCACAAGTATATGTAGTATATAAATATTCAGTGTAGCATAACATAAAGATAAAGCATAAAGATCATACCCATATCTCCAATACATACAACATACACAATAACATGCTGCAAGATGGTATATACCTCACATACCATATACCAATATACCTACATAACGATACCATGAATCCATAGTAACATAAAGGTGGTGTCAATAATAACTATAGACCATATAAGATATACACGCATTTACATACATAATTATAATTACATGTGCCAACATTACGCAGTGATATACACCATATAACGGATGTAGTGTAGCCAACCAACCATATTGATTTACGCCACCACATTACATGCATGCGATAAAGCATAGTGCAGCACAACGCACAATATAAAGGTAAAGGCAAAGATACAGTCATTAAGCAAGCGTAAAGATAAAGATAGCGTAAAGCATAATAAACGACACCAAAGGTATTGTATATTATAACGCATTACCAATAATCAGTCATTGGTAATACAACATATTGCATACAAGCAAACCACAACGTGCACAATACGTAACGCTAGTACGGTGTGCCTAGTAATCGCTGTGCGGTGTTTTAAGATTGTGCAAAGATACCAGATACAGTCAGTGAAGTGCATAGTCCAAGAGGGAACGAAGTATAAGTGGCACATAGCATTGCGTGGTGCATATGCACGACATTATAATACATACTTATACCACACCATATTATACGTCATACTGTAGAAAGTGTAGGTTACCATACCATACCATACTATACCCACACTACAACCCGCAAGACATATATGTAATGCATAATTAACATAAGATAATAGCAAAAATCAAGAGCAGGTTTGCATAATCGTCAGAGTGCGTTTAGTAGTGCAAAGATACCACATATGTTGTCAGAGTAATTACCACAGCACCATACACACGTCGCAAAAGATTAAGCATGCAGGCATGTAAGATATATATAATCGATAATAACCACCTATGATGTAGTGCACTACCATACCACATTACACAAAAAGATAGCATAAAGGATAAAGAGCAAGATAGCACAGATAGTATATTAAGATAAGTTATACCACAATAATCCATACCACACACAAGAATAGCCGCACATGTGGCAGCAGGTAGCGTGTAGCATACCACATTGCACGTATACGTATAGCAGCAGTAAGTATACAAAAGTGAGTAAGCATAATGTAGCGTATATAACATACAAGCAATCGCAAGAACATAAGTAAGATGCAAAGGTAACACAACGATAATATATGCAAGATAACATACAAGAGCACATAACAATAACAAGATATAACATATACAGTGTCAAGCCTAGTAGCATACAGTAGTAAGATGTTGTAAATAAGTATAAAGGTGCGTGATGTACAACAACAACAATAACAACAATAATCACTAACGTTCCATATTAATCCATACCATATTTATACCATACATCACAAACACAATCACACTGCTATATTACACCACACAACTGTCTACATAATATATACAATAATCATCCATTGGCCAATTACCACACCATCAATCACAGGCAAGATAGAAGGCTATAATATGCAGCATAATATACGCAAAGATATAATATAACATATTACCATAATTATTACCATATCATGCATAAGTATAGCATAGATAAAATATACATTAACGTACATCCGCAGTTCAACATAATTTATATATCAGATATACGCCACCACATTATCGCAAGATAAGATAGCATAGGCAACACAACGTATAATATACGCAATAACGTATAGTGCAGTATATAAAGTTATTATAAGATAGTGATAACATAAGACAGATAGCATAGATAATTCATATCTCCACATACAACATAACAAGACGACATAACATGATAGGTGTAGTATAGTGTGTAGTAAATAACCACACAATTACATACATAACATAATTATTATTCCAAGACACCAGTAATGCCATACATATCGATAACAGTATGTATACCAACCATATGCAACTTATATAGCATATTACGCACCATATACACCATAACCTGATATGCTAACATCATGCATAGTGATAAAGATATACACCATATAACGTACATAAGCAGGAATAACAACCATAATTATTTTTTACGCCACCACATTACATGCAGTAAAGATACAGATGTCATGAGCAAACGCATTACCATAATGCAAAGAGCGCACAAGCAGGTATTACGGACATAGCAAGTGCAGTTACATAGCTACAAAACCACACCAAAGCGTATCATATATCATAACGCATACCCAATAATTAACTATTAGCATATATCACAACATACTGCAAAAAGCATAAAGCAAAACACAACGTGCGCATAACAGCGTAACGCTAGCATCAGGGCCTGCGATAACGCTTGTTGCGCGTGTGTTGCGTGAACCGCATAAATAACAGCGCAGCTGCTAGTCCAGATGTGCGCAAAAATAAGTGCGTACAGCATAGCATTGTGGCCGCGTAATGTTAATGTCACATTACCCATCCGACACCATATACAATCATACTATATTGCCCATACATCAGTGTCGCATTGCCCATAACCATAAATTCATACTACAACAATAATCACACAACGCCAGCTGGTTATATGCGTAACGCATAACAATAACATAAAGATACAAATCACCGCCATAAATAATTCGGTAATAACAACAGAGTGCGTTTAGTATAAGCATACCATATTATAGTTTGTAACAGACACCAAATAACAACATACACACGCTAAGTCACAAGTTATTGGGTGACGCATACGCATAGCAAGATATAAGACATAACTGATAACCACCACGACGCTGAATACCACACCATACCCCATTACATGCGGCTAACATACAGCATAAAGATAAAGATAGCAAGTAGCATACCCAGCCGCGTTACACCACCATACCACACAGTAACAGCAACATGCGTCAGCAGTGTAAAGCGTGCGTAAAGTACACCATGCATGTACGCAAGTTTAGTGCAATACGCATAAGAAGATACAACGCAGCTGTACATATTACATACAACGTATAACATACGTAACACAACGCATATACGCATACATACACAACATAACATAACGATAAGATATCAACTACATACATAAAGTGCATACGTCATACATGCGGGAGCGATAAGATAAGTAGTTGCCAGTGCGTACATATAGTGTAGCACAACAATAACAATAACATGCAATGTTCCGAGATATATACCATATTGATATCTATTATAATACCAATCACTTATATTGATACTGATTACATCTATATAATCACATATTATATACAATTAATATCATCACACTACACACACCAGTGTAGTAAAGTGCAAGTGCATATAATATGCAAGATATACATACAGATAGTATATGTGCATTTATATGTAACGTACAAGATAACATAAGATAATATATACATATCAGAGCAAGATAGCGATAGTGCAAGTGTATATATATATTATAGTATGTAAAGTGTAAGATACATATTATGTATAATATACCATACCATACACCATACATTATATATAATTAACCTAGACATACATATATATCATAACTATACCATACAATACATACATTACCATGTGTAGTATATTTTACATAACTCTAATACACCATACAATATGCCATACTTTATTACCATGTTGCATAGACGTTGCAAGATATACCATATACCATTATAATATAATTATAACATAATATATACCATATCAGTATTGTATATGTATAATCAGATAGTTAAATTTATATCAGACTACACTATAATAATTATACCATTATTCAAGATGCAAGATATACACTCACAATAATACTCAACACACTCACCACAATAATATATAGATAACAAGCATACTTGTAGTGCATATAGCATAACACCAATTATAGTATAAGATAGCGTATACCACTACACCATATGCAACAATATTGTATAGTGCACATTGTGTATACATATATTACACTACATATATACTACATAATTACATTGTAGTAAGGTTACTATTACTAGTACATACCAGTGATAGTACAGTGTAAAGCATTAGCATAAGATGTTTAGATAACGCTGTAGTGTGTAGGCATTGCAAGATATACCATATAAGTGTTATAATCGTGAAAGTGCATAGTATAGCATAAAGGTAAGGTAGCACAACGTATAATATACAACAACCACACCACACCATACACCATGCATACCATGTGTAGCACATATATCATTAATGACCACACTCACACCATACCATATACATTAAGCATAATTTATAACCATGTAGCATAGATAGCATAAGATATGTTAATCACCATATTACCATACCATAATACCATACACATACGTAGCATAGCAAGAAATCACATTACTATACAACGTGCCTAGATAACGGCAGTGGTGTAACATTAGCCAAGATAGCATACACCAGATACACATACCACACCAGTTAAGTTATTACGTAGACAAACTTACATACACCAATACGTACGATGCATAACATACAGGTACAGTGAAGCAACAACATACCATACATTACAGTGCAAGCACAAGATAGTTCGTATAACCCGCTTGCAGTGTTTAGTATCGTAGCATACCATATACGCTATCGCAGCATAAAGCAGACAAGATAAAGTGCGCTTAGATTCAGGCCTAGCATATCATTATAGCCTTAATATTTAGCCTAGTAAGATACATCAGGCACACCACACACCAGATATACGTACCACAATTATGTACAATACAGCATGCATAGCAAAGATACCGCAAGCATAACATACACCATACCCATACAAATAAGCAGCGATCAGTATTGCGTATGCTAGCAGTGCCTAAGATCGCGTAACATAACACATATACATACAGTGCGGAGCGTACCATAAGATAATATACAAAAAGCAGTACAATGCATATATATGCAGACGCTAAAGACAATATGTAACATAATATATAACATAAGATAGATATACACTGATATCAACCATTTATAATGTGTAGTAACCAGACATATTGACATTATTATATGTATAATATAAAGATATATACTATACCATAATTATACCATAACACCATACCATATATATAGTACAATAACATAGCACAACTCACATCATGAAAGTAAAGTTACATCAATTATATATACATACCATACACCAACTACATAATTAACACCACATACCATAATTACACCATATTGTCCCAGTAGTATACATACCATACCATATATTGTAAGATGTAATATTCAAGACACAATCAATAACTACATACCATATTACATAATTTATGGAGCAAAGCATTATACATTATAACAAGATGTAGCATAATATAAAGATAAAAGATAGCATATATATACAGTGCATAAAGATAACATACTGTGGGTATATGTAATGTATAGTACATTATAATACATAAGTATGTAAGCATTATAAAGCATAACATAGTATATACTATACCACATAATATTACATAATGCAATTCATTACATATACATGTATACATGAGCATACAGTATAAAGCACATAACATTATACATAATAATTATATAAACTATAATGTGTAATATAGGTATACAATATTATATAGTGTAGCACATACCATACCATACCATACCATAATTCCATACCATACCATAATTACACATCAGTACTAGTAAGATGTAATTAAAAGATCAACATATGATAACACCATAACTAACCATAATATATATATTGACCATATAGTTATAATATGTGTATATATTATTCTCAATATAACATGTGACAAGATAAATAATATACATAAGTATATAATCCAAGAAGGTATAACATAAAGATAATTATATACCAATACACATAATACACCATATTATTTACTTAAGTAATATATATATACAATCGATAATAATATACCAACAATACACCATACAATACGTGCATGTTGCATTGATATATTATTATTATCAAGACATAATAACTACCACTATATGTAATTAACCACATGATAGGTGGTGCATATGCAAAAATTAGCAATAAAGTAGTGTAGCAACATGCATAATAAAATATACAAGATAATAACATAGCGTATATGTAATGTATAGTAGCATAATATAATATATAAACACATCAGACAAGATAACATACAGGTAGTACATATCATATAATTAGAAAAGCACACCATACCCTTATATACTGCATAATATATGCTAAAGCAATATACAGAACGTATATATTATAGCTCGGTATATGTAACGATGCATAAGATAAAGATAATGACAAAGATAAGATATAACGCATACCATACCAAAGATACAACCCAGTAGTGTAGTCACATACCAACACATTACCATACCAAGATATACAGTATAGTGTAGCAGCATACAGTGCATAGATAACGCAAGATATATAATATGTAAGATAGTAATAGACACCATAACAGTAACAACACCAAAGACCATATAACGCTACAATACCATAAGATAACATAATAGGCAAAGGTACATAACACACACCAGCAAAAGCCATTGACCAATATACATCAGCATATATACGCAGCGATACATGCTGCAACGCACATACATACAGTATAAGCACGCATAAAGATGCAAGATAAGATAGCAAGATAAGATACAACGCCGTGATACCCCGATACCAGAACAAGATTAATGATACAACACACCATACCAAGATGTAAGTAACATGTAGCTGCAAAAGCATATACAGCGCTGGCAGCAAGATAACGTTGGCATAGCATAATACGTGTGAAGTACAAGATCAAGACTCACCATAATCATAAATAACAAGTCAACCAACGCTAACCATAACGTCACAACACCGACAAGATATAATTAATAATAATCATAATCATATATCACATCCTTACACCACCATACCAGTATATAAGCATACAGCGTGTAGTTAACCTACATAACATAAACAGAACATGCGATAAGCAATATACGCGCAAAGTATAACACAAAGATACGTATGATATATAGCATATATTGACCAATTATAACCACATACCACCATACCATAATATCAGAGAGATAAAGATAAAGCAATACATATATAAGATATCAGATAAACAGAGAAGCATTTTAGTAATAAAGATAGTTAATCGGTCATTCATACCATAATATACTATATACCATTATTCAAGATGTCATATAATATACCACACATTACAATATAAACTATGTATTATACATACATATAGGTATTAATATTATATACCACAGAATATACATTATATACAATTATTACTGAAGCAATCACACAGCTCATATAAGCAAGCAAGGTGCAAGATAATTTTATATGCATGTATAGTGTATTTGGAAAGACATTATATAATCGTATAGATAATATAAGATACAAACAGACATAGAATATACCTCATAATATATACATTATTAAATATATATATACCATACACTATCATACCACACCACATAATATAGCAGTATGTAATAAAGATATATTAATGTTAAATACATTTATATGTTAAAGATAAGATAAGATACAACACATACAACACCATAACATATACCACATTATATATTATATATGATGTATGTAAGAAGATACAAATAACAATTACACCATACCACAACAACCCACTATCAGTGGTATAACAAGAAAGTATATTGTATGTATGCTGTCGCTACTATACGTAAGCAGTAGCATGCTGATATTATGTGTAAGATATAAAGATATATATACGCATATAAGCATTGTCATTATACACTACAAATTACTTATATAATAATATACACCACACCAATAATAATATACATTACAATAACATAATAATAACAATAACACCAAGTATAGCATATAATAATATACACCACACTCAATAATAAGATACAATGTAATAAATACATACAATCAATCAATAACATCTTCAAGATAGTATATAACACACTGACCATGGTGATAATATACCATATTTATACCATAAACATATATATGCATAAAGATAACATAAAGATAGCACAAGATAGCATATGTATCAGTATCAGTCAATACCCACACCATAAAAGACAAAATAAAGCGTAACATACAAGCATAAGAGAAGTGTAGTGTAATATAGCCCCACACATGATGTATATAAGATACAAGTATTTGTATGCAAACAATAATATACAAGAGATATATAGTATGTAATAAATAATACAATCATCACATTATATAAAGAAACAAACCACACATATTATAGTATATATACACACACTCAGATAAAATAAGATAGAGCAAAATTAAGACATACATAATACATACCATATGTAAGATTATATATAATATATATATTACGAAGCATAATAGATATATATACTTACATTAACATACATTACAACTTAATTTTTTACACATAAAAGACAGTAAAGTACATACCATAGCTTATATATGATACTATAATAATATATATAACCATCATTAATATAATTTATCATATTTCAACCAATACACCATAATCATTACAAGACAAGATACACCATCAAATATAAGTTCACACCATACATACAGATAACATAGATAACATAGATACAAGATATACATATAACCATTAATTCAGCATATACCACAGCATACCATATAAGTGCAAGGTTTACCATAATAGTTAAAGCACACAATACAGATGCTATGTAACATAAATGATAATATAAGTGCCGTAAGGTAGCATACAACGTATATTCTTACGTAGCACAACATATAATATCATAACATATAATTATTTAGCATTTGAAAGATACGTCAGATAACTACATACCATACCATATACCATACTTCTGTCAATCACCACATAGCCGGTGGCGTACAAACGAACGTACAGATAAGATAGCTGCCAACAATATAAGATAAAGACAAGCTGGCAAGTGTATTACTATGACCATAACATATATATCATTACCAAGCAGAAGTATCAAGACATCATCAGAATACACCATAATCAGTATGCAAAGTGTATTAATCCATATTATTAGCACCATAATTACAACGCATACATAATATATAATATACTATGCCATCATACACCATATGTAGTGTAATACATAATTCTACGTAGTAAAAAAGTGTAGTATATATAGTGCAAAGATGTGCGCAGATATATACCACACATGCATGCATGTATCAAGATGTTGCAAGATATACTGTATAATAACAAGATAACGATATAAGATGTACAAGACGACCATACCATACCATTGTAGTGTTATACCACATACAGTGTATATAAGTATAATAGCAGAAGTGCATAGTATATACACCATTGCACACCATACCTCATAATTACCAATCACCAATATGCCATACCATAGCTGACACACGTAAAGCATACATATAGTAACAGTGTAGTACACCATAACACAAGATACATAATACAATATCAATACTAACCCATATAACTACATATTGTGTTAATATACAGCACATAGTGTATGTATCTTGTACACATATAACATACATTGGTACCACACCACATACCACATATATGTAAATTATTATATATTAATATATACCATACACCACAAAGATATACAATATATAATATAAGCACCATACTATATACATACTACATGTACTACATATAATATACAATACACTATAGTATAGTGTATTATATATATTATACCACTATACCATACCATACATATACGTGCATGCAAGATAGTAAACCACACATTACAGTATAGAGCAAGATATAACACCACTATAGTATATCAAACCGGAGCATACTAATAATCACACTATATGCGCATTATAAGTGTAATAATGCATACACATTACACCACATTACAATACTACAATACCAATGTAGTAGTAGTGTTATTATTACCAAGATATACCAGTAAAGTATATATAAGAAGATAATATATTATTACTTATACTACATACCATATACAATATATTGTATATCAGATATATTATGCAGTGAATAATATATACATACATTACACCAATATCATACCGCTACACCATAATATACCAGCGTACAGTATTGTATGTACCACACTCATACCCAAGTGTTTGATAAAGTATAGTGCATAAGATAGTGTAAAGTATATAGCATAAAGTATACACAGAAACATATAATATAGTTGTGTAGCTAATATATATATAGTGCATAACATACTGCCAATATGTCACAATTAACCCATACACTTATATACAGAAGAGTATTATACCATATATATACACACATTAATAATACATTATATTAAATTATATATGTATAAGTATATACACATACACCACATTAATCAAGATACCACACCATAATATACCAGGTATTGTAATAAAAAGTGTAGGTAGTATATCAGTGTATATAATATAGATACAAGTATAAATAGTAAGGTAAAGCATATATGCAATAATATAGTTTTAAGTACAGTATGGTGTAATATAAAGATAAATGTACCACATATGACATATACATATATTACCATATATATAATAATACACCACATATACATTATAATAGTATATTGTATATTGTATACACTATACTTCATACTAAGTGCCAGGTAGTATGTAATATATAGTATACAATACATCGTAGATACACATACCACAAACCAGTAATATAATTGTACCACACCATACCATACACGATATATATTCTATGTAAGATATTATACCATACTATTACACAATAAGAGCAAGTGTATAGTATAGTATAGTTATATACTATACACCACAATAATATACCATATATACCACAACCATGTATAGTGCATAATACTACATACATTACACTACACTATATAGTATAGTATAGTATAGTATAGTATATAAATACACACTACACTATACTATATATACACTACACTACTATACATATATACTTGTTATAGTAATTGCATAATAGTGTAGTGTATTATGCCATATACACTATATATAACACACTATACTATGCTTAGTATAGTATAATATAGTGTAGTGTTACTAATATACACTATACTATACACTATACTATACTATATTGTGTAGTATAGTGTAATATATAGTATACAATACATATTGTAGCATATACTATACTACAAACTAGTAATATACTATACTTCACTATACTATACACTATACATATATATTCTATGTAGTATATTATACTATACTATTACACAATATTGTATAGTGTATAGTATAGTATAGTTATATACTATACACTACACACTATATTATATACACTACAATATTATATATTACACTATACTATAACAGTATAATAATTATATATTATACCATACATTTACTTATATTGTATACCACACCATATAATCGGTAATACACATATTAATAGTACACTTTATATACACTATATACTACACTAAACTATACTACATAGTAATGAAGTGTACTATGTATACAATTTATTACATACATAGTGTGTAGATATACCATACCATACATATATGTATAGTGTAATTATAATATACATATTACATATACAGTAATATATTACATATACATAATATATACAATATTATGCCATTAGATATACAAGACTATATCTACATACCATACATACATACATTATTTCAACCACATACATACAAGATAAGATAAAGATGCAGTATACAAGATGCAAAATAAAGATACATAAGCATTACATATTATATAAGATACACATTAATCTAATATATGTAACTGCCATAATATACATAAAGTACAATTAGTGTAAAGTGTATGTATATACCATTCTCATTATATACCACATCATACAGTCAGCAAGATATAATACAAGACAAGATCAGATATATACCACATTAAATAACATAACATACAGATTGAATACTGTACCACATATAATACACACGCTAACTGCCATTACCGTTACATACATAATTTACATATATTTTACACCATAACATACACCACATAACAATTAACACCATAATATACCATTGCATACACATATATGTAGTATAACGTGTATATGTAATATTAACATAATACATCACTTATATACAATAGAGATCATAACCATTACCAAGATAATATGTGTGTGTAAGGTATAGAACATATATATTACCATATTAATAACACCACATATATTATAAGATGCACAACTATAGCATATATACTCACAACATACACTACCAATACACAAGCATAGCACATATAAAGCTATACGTAGAATAAGATATCAACACAACATGAAGATATAGGTATTAGTAAGATAGGCATATACACCATGTATCAGCAAAGATAACATACCATTAATGAAAGCAAGATATCTTTTAACGTGTCAGCATAGTGTAAATAAGGTAGTATAACATATACATAATACATAATATATTAACCCATATAAATATATAGCATAATATACGCGTATATACCATTTAATATAACATGATAAGATGTCAAAAGTATACAAGATGCAATACAAGAGTATACATAAGATAACACACAATATTCCATATATAATCACTTTATACACATATACCTCCAATTTCCTAATTATATTGGTGAATAGTATATAAACATATAATATACTATATACTATACAATATGTAGTGTGGTGTATTATATTATATACTCCATACTATACATATAATTTATATTAGTATGTAGTGTAAACAATAATCGCATCCATACACATATAACAACAATTATAGCATACATGTATAAACCATTATATTTGTGTATAGCATAATCTTACATATTAATAGTATATAATAGTAAGATAACGATAATATATTACGACATATTTTACATATATTATACATCGCACTTCACCACACACCATACCATACCATAACACCACGCCCACCATATATACCAATGCCAGGTACATATATATTATATAACATATCAACAATAACACTATAACATACACCATACAATTACTCAGATAGTATATGCACTATACCATATATACCATATACTATACCATATTATAATAATACATTATATTATATAATAATCGTCATAAATACACATTTATATACAATACAACATATAATGTATAATATAACACCATATATGTCATAACACCACTATACCATACAATTATAAAAGCATTACATGCGCAGTATAATACAATGCAAATTTCTAGCATAAAGGTACGTGCAGTGCATAAGATAGCATAATATCGTATAACAATGCATACACCATAAAGCATATATGCGTATAGTATAGATATAACATACAAGAATAACAATAACCGGCCATGTTTAGTATACAGTAATAAGATCATCAAGAGAATATACACCATTATACATCATATATGCGATAAAGACATAAAGGTTATTAAGAGATAAAGATAATATACATAACGGTCAACAACCAATTCCATAATGTAAGGTACCATACCATACCACACATATGTACAAGATGTAGTTGCATAAAGAGATTTATACACATGTACATAGATAACGTATATATGAACGCATATACACAATAAGACATCATATACGTGATAGTAAAGAGTACAACGTTATTATAATGTAAGACAACACCAATAACCATAAGATATATAACAGATACAAGATATGGTACAAGATAAAGTAGCAACATACCAACATAATCATATTATATATATACTATATAGTATATACATTATAACACAATATATAATTATTACTATATTTTACTTACATATCTCATTTATACCACACTATATAGTATATACCACGTAAGATAACAAATAAACAGATTATACTATATATAAGAATATACCATACCATACCATATTACATATATGCAGATAAAGATAATTAACCAGATTTAGTATAAGTATATACACATACTATATACAATATTACTTATACACCATACATTACTCAAAAGATAAGCAATGATAATATTATAATACCCACAATAAAAGTCAACGTAGATATAACCATTATGTGACACCGGCCATTATAGAGCAAGATTATGATACAGATATATATAAGCAATGCATATAAAAGAATAAGCAAATGTATACTGTAAACAGAATATTACATACCATATATGCAAGATGCGTAAGATACCATAAATAGTGCAAGATACAACAAGACATACCACAAGAAGATGCGCAGTAAAATAAGTGGTTATATATTAATATCATCACATATCCAACATAATAGTATACAAGTGCATTAGCTAAAAAAAGATACATAGCATAACATGCAAATAATCACATACAATAAATGACCATGCATACTAACATACATAATGCAGTATAAAGATAAACAAGATGTATAAAAAGATATTACGTACACAACACATACATACAAGATACATGCATTAAATACATTACAATAATTAATCATACATACGCAAGATGCAGCGCGTAACAACGCATAATTACATGCATATCAACATACAATAACATATACCACCAAGACAAGATAACCCATAATATACCATGATACCACATACATATATAAAGATAGCAAGATTAAAATGCTGTATTATACCATAAGAATAAAATATATATGGCAAAGACAATATAACAATCAATAATATACCATACCATTACCAAGATATGTAAGATATACACTGGCCAACATCCTACATATACCAAGATACTATACATACCAATGTAAGATAAGATGTTATACCAAACATTATGCATTATTAAAGAGTATACACCATACCACTGATACAAGATATCTACGCAATACACCACACCATACAAACCACAATACATAATTATATATTATATGTAAAGATAGATAATATACACAAGGTATCATAACACTTAGTGTATCATATAATATAATATGTATTATCAGAAGATAACGTGCACCACACAACTGAATATACCATACACATATAAAGATAAAATGTTTAGATCAGCAAAGCATACAATAACAATACCATACCATACACCATACAACAATACACCACAATTCAAGATATGTAAGATGTAAGATATAATAATAAGCATACAATAATATATGTAGCGTATAACGCAATATACATACAACATAACGTATTTAGTACATTAATATAAAATAAATAAGGTATGTCATGCATAACACATATGTTATACACCACTATATAAAGAGACACAACCTATATATAACTACACCATGACATAAGCAAGATATGCATAGATAATAATAAGATAGTATAACATATGTAAAATACCATACCACACAGAAACAAAAGCAAGATATGATTATCACTATATAAAGATAAATACTATACAACACAATATCACATACATATAAGATAGTATGAGCAACATAAGATATACCATACAGTAGCATACATTTAATATACATACCACAAATACCATACAAATTACTTTAGTGCAGTGTACTACCATAATAATATATAAAAGATAGTGTGTATAACACTACATACTACACAATATATATTGTATACTACTACACAATATTATATAGTACAACGTATATACTACATACTACTATAGTACATTGTATACATTGTATACTATACTATATAATGTGCTTATATACTATACTATAATATACGTAAATATATGAATATTGTGTGATATGTCTGTAAATTTTATAAAATAAAATAAAATAAAAATAAATAAATTGCGGAATTAGTTTTGTGGTCCCATAACTGGAATTAATGAGACCGCCTCAACGCCGACCAATCACTATGGAATTAATGCGATCGTCTCAACAGCAAACAGTATGATTGTGCGGTTTACGCAATTTTTAGCTTAATTATGTGAGTATCAGTTAATTAAATGGCTATAATGGCCGTTACCGTTCTTTCTTCTGAGGGATTTTACGTTCAAAGGCATATATTTAAATATTTATAATTTTTTAAGCTTTAATTAAAATTAGTTTAAACTATCATTAAAATTTTAAGTTGAATTTCATCTGTATCAAATTAATAGATATTTTGCAACATTTCATGAACTGTGAGAGTTCATGTTGATTAATCTTAAGATTCATTCTATCAAAAATACCTTAGCCAGCTTTCGTAGAAAAATAAAAATAAATAAAAATGGAGGCCATCTCTTAGTGTCTAGTTGATAATTACCCCTGAGGATTCAGGAATTGATGCCAAGTTTATATAATTATTACATTACTCTTTTTAGAAGATTAAATTTAATTAAAAGTAATTACTAGTGCCAGAAGAAATATGTATATATTTTAACCTTCACAAGAATAAAGATTAATGCCTTTTTCAATATAAAGTCATTTGTAATAACCCCTTTAGAGAATGTATGATTTCTTTCATATAAGAAAGATAGATACCTAAAAGATTTCATAAGAAAAACGATCTTTTATATCTGAATAGAATTGAACTTAATGATTAAATTGCTATTATATTATTGTATGAGCCAAATGCCAAATAAATAAAGTGCTATTTTTTAAATTATTTAAAACATGTATTTATTACGATTAATGCAAGAAAATAAATGGATGACAATAATAACATAACATAACCCACAATCTTTAGTCTTAACGCCCTCACCCCCTTTCTCCCATCCCCCCCTTCGTCCAGGTTTCCATCTCATTACAGAGTCGCAGGATAAAAAAATAAAGGCAGCAGCCGAGTTGCAGAGCAAAGAATCAACGAACATACAGACCGAGAGAGAGAGAGAGAGAGAGAGAGAGAGATGGGGAGAGAGAGAGATGGGGGAGAGGACGACACCAGCAGAAATGGTGGAGACAAGAGTGGCGACGAGGTCGTCGATCCTGGATGCGGTGAAGGGTTTAGGAGGGGCGGCGGTGGGGTTTCGTGTGGATTAGGAAGAGCTGAAGAGGAGTATATCGATCCCGGCGGACCTGGCCGCGACGTTGCGGGAATCCATCAAGTTTAGGGACCCGGTAGTTGCGGCGAGGAAGTACTGACGCGGCTGCTGAGAGAGCGGTGGTGGAGGGAGGCGCCGGTTGTGGTCTTTGTAAACTCACGTAGTGGGGGGCGACACGGGCCGGAACTCATGGCTAGGTTGCAAGAGCTTATGGGGGAAAACCAGGTTGGGACTCTTCTCTATCGTTTGATTTAAAATAGTTTGGTTCTGGATTTGGAGTTTATGGTGGAGTTTGCGGGTTTTGGGATCACATGCACGATAAGATGTTTTCTTTGAATTTTCTCAATGATTGGTTTTATTGGAACTTTGATCTGGGTTTTTGAACTACTTGGTTGTTTTAACGGTTACGGTTTTCCCCCTCTTATTTTGGGTTTCGTTATCATTTTTTTTGTTGTAGAAAAGCATGGTATCCGTTATTTTTTGGATGATTCCTGCATATGATCCTTTTTTTTTTTGAGGATTTGAAATTGTTTACAGTGTGGGATGTTCTTTGCTGCAGGTTTTTGATCTATCTGAAGTAAAACCCTCCGATTTCGTGCACTACGGGTTGCTATGCCTTGAGAGATTGGCGGAATCCGGCGATGCAATTGCTAAGATTACTCGAGAGAGGTTGAGGGTTATGGTATGCTGTTCTGATGTATAATAATGACAATCTGAAGCAAAAAATAATTTAGTAAATTGTCCATGGATTGTTTACAAAATTTTGTGACCTGTTGGTTGGCAGGTCGCGGGGAGGTGATGGTACAGTAGGTTGGGTATTAGGATGTCTTGGAGAGCTTTATACTCAGAACAGAGCCAGCCGACTGCTATTATTCCGCTTTTGGGGAACGACCTTTCTAGGAGTTTTGGTTGGGTAAGGAGCTGCTCTGCATGAAGTTTAGAGATTGTGTCCGCCAATGGTGGTGTTATCTGGATTTTTATTATTCAATGCAGGGCGGTTCATTTCCATTCGCCTGGAGATCAGCTGTAAAATGCGCGCTTCTTAAGGTAGCCACCGGCCCTGTTTGTCGTCTGGATAGGTGACATTTATCTTTAATTTCTACTTGTTAGTTTAGTCTTCATATGTGATAGTATTATTCAGCCTCTTGTCCCAAATTTGATGCTATAACATTTTTTTGTGACATATTAATGCTTTGCATCTATTTTGGGGACTGCTGGCATGACATGAATCTATGTAAATATGATATACCATTTAACTTTTAAAGCTAGGGAAAATGGGAAATATTAATGTGTGCCATGTTAACAACGTTTTAATGCTTGTTTCTACAGTCTTGTAATAGTATTTGTCCTTTGGTACATTGGTGCAAAACACAGGTTAGTTTAGGTTTGTTTTGAAAGCAGCTGTTTTATACTTATGTGGGATCTTCAATTGAAAGTTCATGCATATAATTTTGCTTGAGTTTTTATGTGTTTTATTTTAATCATATCTCTTGCTTTTCTGTTTCGAGACTTGAGAGAGCAAATTAATGGTGGAGAAATGTGAAAACATTCCTGCAAATCAAATTTTTTATTACATGAGTAGTCTGTAGTTGTTTTCACATAAACTGATGGTTGTCATAGTTTTATCTTGCAGTTGGCATGTCACAGCCACAATGCCGGAAGGGGAAAAATTAGAATTGCCTCACTCTCTTAGGCATCGGGAGCAATCCAACTTCAGTCAGGTTGTGAAAGCAGTTATTTGTTTTCATTCTCTTATTCGAAGCAAGGGAGCTTATTTTAACATGTACCAGAGACTTGCTGCCATGAAATATTAAGACACTAGATTGATCAATTTTATTTACTTTGCTCATTTTGATTTATTGAAAGTTTCCCTGTTTCCCTGTATTCTTCGCAAAATTCTGTAACGTTGGAATGGTTCCTATTATTGCGCTGCTTTACTTTATTTCTCAGTGTTATCTTATCTTGTTTCGGATAATTAATGATTTTTTTTCCACAGGAATTCGATATCAATGGTAATTTACCAGACAAGATTTCATGCTTTGAAGGTGTCTTTTATAACTATTTTAGTATTGGTAAGTATACATTTAGGATTTCTCCCGTGTATTAATACATTTTTATTGAAGTTTATGCGTTGTTTTTTATTTCATCATTAGTTTAACCATGGGTTGCCTGATATTTGCTTGTCTGACATCATGTTACTCCATGTATTGAAATTTCTTACTGCTGCATGATTTTTTGTCAGTTTTTGATGTCAATGCTTTTATCTCCGAGCTATACATTGTTTTTATTCTTTCAGATCCATTTATGGTATTTTTTCCCTCCCTTTTACCTTTAGAGTTGTCCATAGTACTTATTTAGAAACATTTTTTTAACAGTTGGGAACTTATTGCATTTGTATAGTGAGGATTTACCATGAATTTTTATGGGATCATATGAAAATCATTTTATGACTTTTTTCAAGCCAATTATGTTGGCAGGAAATGAAACTTTGTGAAAAGTTTAATAGCAGAGGTGAAATCTGCATGTGATGTACTTACTTCCTGGGATTGTCATAAATTATTTTAATCAATATTCTCCTTATTCAAAGTATTTGGAGCTGACTTTATGAATGCTCTACCAATGCCTATCAAGGGCTATGTGAGATGTTAGCTTAAATTGTCCAAATCATTTTACGATCACCAAATTATATTTGACACTTATTTCTTCATGTTAATTTTATATGGCTTGTTTGCACATCTTCCATTCTTTATCAGCTATGCTCAAGCTTTTAAATATACTTTCCATTATTCACTTTGAATTCAATAGGTCTTGCTTTCATAATTTCTTTAATATAATCATTTGTGACTCAATCCTTATTAGTTTTACCAATCATCTAGTCTAATTTTCTAATTTTTATCAATGTTAACTTGACAACAATGATATTTTTTTTTTGCCCAATGTCATAGCTGTCACGAATAGTTTTATGATTCATAAATTACTGGGAGATTTTCCTTTTTTGCTTTAGTCATATTCATGTGCACCAGGGTGAAGTTAGAATACGATTTTGTAACTCACCGCACAAAGATGCCCTGACTAGTCAATCTCACAAGTCGTCATATGAAAGACTCCATCTAGTTAAGAGACAAATATGTTGGCTACCTGTATAGTACTACAAGCACTCTCCTATTATGAAGACAGATCTTTTGGCTGAGAATTGTTTTTATTTTTATCTTTAATTTAATTTTATTTTAAGGAGGAAAAAAAATGTAGCCAATTATATAGCGTACTAAGTATTAACCCAAACTTATAAATATGGGGGTCAAAGGTTGATATAAGGTTGCACAAATCATTGTACTAAGAACTATTAAATAAATCAAATCCCATAATTTTTTCCTAAGTTCTCTTTCTCTCTTATGCTCTTTTCATATATTTTTTCTCGTTTTCTCTCACTATACTCTCAATACTGGTTGGGTGTGAATGGGGATTTAGGATTCAACGACTTCATCTTCAGTTTTGTTTTGGATGCTCTTTTTAAGCTCAATACATGTTTGTTATTGTTGTTGTTGTGTCACGATTAGCACCTTCTTTTTAAAATGAAACATTGTTGCTGTAATAGTTTAAAGATTGAATAAAAGAATGGAGTAAAAATGCTATTTACTCGAGCATCTTGTTTATCTTGTTCAACATGACATGTTTGTCATAACATTGCATTTCTGTATTTTTCTAGTTTCTTTGTGTTTATTTTCAGGTATATTAATTTTCTAACTTCATGATGAAGGAATGGATGCTCAGGTTGCTTATGTGTTCCATCATTTACGTGATAAAATCAAACCTTGCACGAGGTCCAATTTCAAATAAGGTGTTGTTTTGTCTTCTTGCAAATTTGTTAAATTGAAGCTCAGATGAATATCTATTCTGAAGATTTTATTGAAGTTTCGTTTTCTCATTTAATTTGTAGCTGCCTTCATTGCCATTAAAGTTATTTGTCTTAACAGTAATTTTTTTTTAACTTCAAATACAAGCTTGTTGCAGCTTATTACTTGGAACAGCATTTATATCATAGATTTTATGTTTGTTTGCATACTAAGTTTTACGTTGAAAAAAAGCCTAACATAGATGCTTTCTTTATTTTTCTGTGCGCACATAGATGCATGCTATTCTATTTCATGATGTCTTTGTGCTAATCTGTCATGTTTTTGAGGTATAGATGCTGTTTTTTTCTCTCATTGCTCTATGAAATTCAATGTCCTGCTAGTTGAATGGGATTAGTTCATATTATAATGCTCTCGAACTTTTGAATGAAGATCTTTAGTTTGTGGTCCCTATATTTCAAGAGAATTTTACACATTACTCACTAAACATGGGAAAATCAGCGGTGCCCCCTTACTGGCCCTCTGCTTGTTAGCTGGCTAATTAATTGGCTTTTGAGCTACAGTAGGTAGAATTAATGGATGAGACTTGCAACATCATGTTCAAAGAATTGCAATCTACCCACACATGAAAGTTGTGAAGGAATATAAATTTTTATTGTGCTAATGTTTCATTCTCCAATCCTGGAAACCTTTTTTTAAAATAAAATATAGACTTCTGAATGATTGTTTCAAAAAAAAAAAAAAAAAAAAATTGATTTTCCTACAGTGTACGTAAAAGGAACAGTCATATCTGATTATTTGCCACAGTGACCATATGCTTGACAACAAATAAATATAATATGGATCTAAATAATCGAATCTGAACTACAATAAGGAAAGCAACAAAATCCTATTCTGCAGCTATTGTTTTTAGCCTACAAATGGGAGCAGTAAAATAAGTGAATGACTGACCTTGTTACAATATTATCAGACCTTGTTATGTCATCAGTGAACCGACCCTAGTACAATGCCACAAACATAATTTAAAATTTAAACCAGCAGCTAGAGTTCAAACAGAGGAATGTGAACTGCCAACTGTAGTGAACTACAGTTACGCTGGACACAACCATAAGACTAAGATGGTGAACACAACCACAGTCCATAGGGAATAATTTTAGGATGTTTTCAAGAGCTAAAATAGTATAACCATGATAGCTCAGATGGGGCAAAACTTTTTTCCAGCATTTTGTGAATCTTATCCTTCAATATCAAGTCACCTAAGCCGGTCTCAATGAATCAAGTTGAGGGTATAACCATGATAGTGAAAGCCATAGATATTAGGCTCTATCAGAGTAATTTGAGGCATAAAAAATGTGGGGATGAATTTTAAAATCTTCTTAACCTGAAACTTTTAAAAGCCAGGAAAGGTATGATAATGGTGGTTCTCTTGTGATCTGCTTTCGGTGAAATTGCCTTTATACCATTAAAGTAGTATCCATACAGAAATCTAGAGGCAGATATTACAAAATTTTCCTTGTACAAGTTGTTTAACCGTAGAGCTTTAACCTAGTATTGCAGTGTCATTTAGCATAGGTGCACTTCACTACCTGCATCTGAGCTCTGCTTGTTTCTTCATTATATATATAGAGGTGAATGTAGTTGCATTTATATTATATAATTGATTTCATATTCTTCATTCCAGATAATCTACAGTGGATATAGCTGCACCCAAGGATGGTTCTTTACACCCTGTGCAACTGATCCGAGCTTAAGGTTAGCAGTTTGATGCATTAAAATCACAATGCATTTAACACGTGTCAGTAATTTTGTTATCTTTAGAACTTGTATGTATTTCATTATCTTTACAACTTGTGTTATTTATTTGTCACATCAATTGAACATTAATTATATTTGGAATAGTCGAATGATTTGCTTGAAAGTTGAAACATATTACTGGAGTTTTGTTTATTATAATCTGGGAATTGTTTGTCAAAGTGGATTAATGAAATCAAATATAACCAAAAGTTCAACATTCATTTTTAAGGCTAAAGTTTTTCTCCCAAGCATGTTGATAGAGAACTGTCTTGAACACATTATGGTTAGGTATCTAAAGATCTTGAATCACAGGTCATGCTTTGGGAGGGCTTTTTTAGATTTATGTGAAATAGGAATGTGATAGAACCTGAAGTCACAATTGAGTTCCAAATTTTATCCAAAATAATTGCATTTAAAATAAATTAAGTCTACATTTATGGCATTCGTCTCATTCTTTTGAGAACACCCAACAGAACCTAGAGGCATTTGACTCTTGAATTTCAACTGAAGATCAGATAATTTGAGGCATATTTTAGGCACTTTGTTTGTTTATGTTCTTTAAGTCGTTGCTGTCCTGTCTTTATGCCTGCCTAATATCTGCAGTTATGCAAATTTACTGATGGATGACAATTTTGAACATATTTATTCAGGGGACTAAGGAACATTTTACGTATTTTTGTGAAAAAAGTAAATTGTTCAGAATGGGAACCAATTACAGTTCCCAAAGGGTAAGATATCAACTTCATTTTAAATCTGATTTTGGATAGATGATGTTTCTTGCTTGTGGTTATTGTTATACAATTTCTTTGATAATCTGCTTTTTTTCACAAGTAAAAAAATGAGTTGGTCTAGTGTCATATGTCTTTGGTTTGGCAATTGTTTCCAGACTTATGTTTTTCTTTTTGTTTTTAGTTATTCTTAGACTTGGTGTTTGGCTGCAGTGTTAGGTCAATAGTTTGTTTAAATCTTCACAACTATGGAAGTGGAAGGAATCCTTGGGGCCGTCCAAAGCCTGAATATCTTGAAAAGGTGCATAAACTCTACATGTACCAGTGCATTTAAACTTTAATAATAAACTTTTATCAGAGGTTTATTTTAATTTTGTTCAGAAAGCCCTGTCAAATATGCATATGTGGTTAACGTGAAATTGACTGCCTTAAATTTGCTAAGATGTACGAGTGGTTGAAGTCATGTATTTGTTAATTCCTCAGCTTAAGCATATGCACGTTTCATGTCTTTCCCTCCCGCAAAACTGTTATAAAAATTCATATAAGTTCTATTAGTTGTTAATATCAGTTGACAAAGTGCATCATTTATTCTTTACTTGCCATTGTTCTTAACAGAGAGGTTTTGTTGAAGCCCATTTGGATGATGGCCTGCTTGAAGGCCTGAAGCAAGGGTTGGCATGCTTCTGTCGTGATGGTTGAGCTTATAACTAAGCACATAGCTCAGGTACTTTAATTATGACTTTCTCATACTTCCCAGTTTCTAATGTAAGCTGAACATTGATGAAATTCAGCTTTGCTGCTATAAGGTTTCCACATGCCTTAACCTACCATTTTCCACTTTGGGAAGCCCTTTTTAAATTTCCTTTTTTATATAGACAGTTGTTACCACGTTAAACTTTTGTTGTGATGCATTCTCATTACCTGTGCTCTATAATCATAATTGATTTATTTATTATTACATATTTTACTTTGTTATTTGTGATATATTGTATTTTGAATTGCTTAGAAGAATGAACTTGTAAGGTTTTGAAAGCCCCTGTTATCATCACCAACAACATTATCTCAATTGGTTAGGGCTGACTTCATGAATTATCATTTAGCATTTCTTATTGTTGAGGGTCAACAACAACAACAACAACAACAACAAGCCTTTATCCCACTAAGTATTCTACATGAATCCTTTGTCTCCATTGTGTCCTATTATGTGTCAAATTCTCATTTAATTGAGTATACTAAGATCATTTTTTTATACATCTTAACCAAGTCTTTTAGGTCTACCTTCTTCCAACATAAAGGCAAATCTAATCATCTATTCTCCTGTAGGATTATTGGACGGTGACACTTTATGTGGTCAAACCATCTAAGGTGACTCTCTCTAATCTTATCTGCCATTGGAGCTACTCAACTTTTTCCCGAACATACTCATTTCACATTTTATCTCTAAGAGTAAAGCCACTCATCCTAAGCAATCTCTCTAACACTTAGTTTTATGTTTCTCTTTTATTGGCCAACATTACGCGCAAGACATTCGGGTCTAACCCATCTTATAAAATTTTTTCTTAAGTTTAAGTGAAACTTTTCTATCACACAATAGGCGGATGCATTCCTCCATACCATCCAACTTGAATTCTACTAATAACATCTCCATCTATTTCACCACTATTTTGAACAATAGAGCCTAAATATCAAGATAATAAAAGATATTTGTTAGATTAGGAAAATATCAAGATGGGAAAGCAATTGATATTTAATGATTGATGTATATGATTTTTTCTTAAAGTAGTATATTCATTCTTTTTTTTTAAAAAAGAGGATTTCTTTAGTGAATAATACATATGGAAGAATTTTTTTTTCTAACATGGTATTATGGTAGGGGTTACCTAACCCTAGTTGCCTTTTTTTGTAATTTGGGCACATCACACACTTGTGTCTAAGATCTTCTTGTTCTCTCTAATTGTCCCATAATAAGCTTGCTGAGCAGTGGTGACCTTTGATCCCACCTATTGCTTCACATTCAGTTTTGTCTTGATTTTGTATCACAGTATTAAAGCTTCCTTGCTCAAGCTTGTGAATCAAGCTCACAAATTTTGGTTCTACCTATTATTTCAAGCATTAGTAGCCACACATTGTATCTTACATTTGTTACTACCATGCTCACTATATCGATCGTTAGAAGATATCTCTTACATCAACAATCCTCATTTCAGATCTATGATTGCTTAAAATCCCTTTTTTTACTCTTAGTAGTCTTCTTTGATGGCTTCTTATTCTCCTTAAGATGAAATTTTGACCCACATTTGTTGCATT
The DNA here is from genome assembly GCA_021442155.1 of Cymbidium sinense. Taxonomy (NCBI): domain Eukaryota; kingdom Viridiplantae; phylum Streptophyta; class Magnoliopsida; order Asparagales; family Orchidaceae; genus Cymbidium; species Cymbidium sinense. The sequence continues at coordinate 82,523 of JAKCPB010000921.1, forward strand.
TATTAATGTTATCAACCATATTTGTGTCTAAGGAATTTTGTTTTCTCTTGGGATCTAATGAAAAATTGAAAGATCTCAATTCTCTACCTCCCAATGCACAAACACCATCAAATAGATCAATGATAAATTTTCAATTATATTGTTCTCTCATGGATACTAAATGGCCTTGAATCCACCATTGCACTATTGTCATGCTTACTATGAAATGCGATATATTCTTCATTCCACATAATTTTAGTTTAACATCTTTAAGTCTATTCTCTCTACTTTGAACTTTTTTCTTTGAAGCAAGGTAATAAATCTATTATGGAATGTATGAACTTATTCAACATTGTCTGTCGAATTACAAGAACAGAACAAGTAGTTTCTCTTGTTTATGTTTATCTCTAGGTGTCATTTATGCTTATAATTTATTTAAGCTCAATTAATAGCGAACTCTGTTATCTTTTTCATCTACTCTTATTTGGGTTCTCGCGGTCATCAAGTTAACTTATTTTACCTGCTACGATTATATTGATCTTGTTGCTACACTAATGGGTGGTTGTAGTTGTCATTATGGGTGTAAACGAATTGAGTTTTGGCTTAATCAAGTCAAGCTTGTTTAATTATTTGTTAGCAGACTTCGAGCTTATTTGAGCTCTAGCTTGGCTCTAGTAAAAATGTCAAGCTTGAGCTCAACTCGAATACTCAAACTCGAATAAAAAGCTCTAGCTTGACTCAATGCTTGAGCTCAATTTACTAAGGTTCTCTACATTAACTAGATACCAAAATTAATTGAAGCATCTTACTCCTTAATGTTCGTAAAAAGATTAGAACCACTCTTGAATAATGTCAAACAATAATCTAAAATTTTATTACATTCATTGATGAACAAAGTTCAGAGCATATAGCAAATATAACACTAAAATTAGTGGTAATGTAATATAACATGTATAGAACTAAAGCATTCACGAAGAAAAATTGCAACAAATTCATCATCGTTTGGTAATCGCAAAATATGAAACCTTAAAGCTAGCAACATTATCTCATTTAGAAGAAAGGCAAGGTGTAATGCGGCTAATACTAAAAACATATTGTTATTTGTTGCTTTGAGTGATCAAAAGATGATCTATTTTGGGATCCTATTTTTTAATTTAAAAAATTTAAAATAGATCATCTTTAATTTAGCTTACTATCTAGAAGCAAGTGTGTTGCTCTAGATGGGAGAGGCACCACAGGGAGGAGATAGCCTACAAAACCGACAATGGTTTCCACGAGAGGTGTGAAATTGCTTGGGGTGTGGAAGTCGATTGACGAGTTGTGAGATCTCGATGATGTGTGGTGATATTAGGGCAAAGTAGTGGAAGATTAGGAAGAGATGACGGACTAAGAAGTGGGAGCGGACTCATGGGTAAAAAAATCTAGCAGGTGGATATATGGGCGTAGTGGATGTGAATCAAGACTTGATAGATCTGGATTTGGGCACAAAGACAAGCGATGTCATAACGGGTTGGATTCAATAGAATGGGGAGGTTTTAATTGTTTAATTTATTAATCAAGCTTGGCTTGTGAGCTCGAGTCAAGTCGGAGCTTAAACTCACAACTCTAAACTTGGTTGGCGTGAGCTCGTTCAGTCGAGTCAAGTTAGCTCACTTTCATCCCCAATCATCATGTCAAGGCATGGTTGCGGTGGTATTCATATTTTTTTTTTTCCAACTGGTTAGCATCTTCAAAGGACAATTTGATTTGATTTTTGTTTGGAAAAGTTTGGCTTTCTCTAGTAGCTCAACGTGTTTCAAACACCGTCATGTTCTAACCAACCACTCTAGCACTCCTTCAAGTTCAAGTAATGTTTCTATGTGGAATGTGGCTACCTTCTATAGCACTTATTCATTTCAACTTCTCGTATTGCTAATTTTGTATGCCTAGAGTTTTAGATCTTAGTACTTTTTTTTATATATGGTAACTTATAATTATTATTTTATTATGACATTTGTTTTTCTGCTATTTGTTGATATTGATCTTTGGAATATATGATCCATCCCTCCTTAATAACGTTTCTCAATATTTTGCATGTTCATAATTTGTGCATCGGAACTATCCGATTTTTTGGTATTTCGATGGTTTATCGGCCGCAAAATGGTTAGATTAGCATAATTTGTGGAAAATCTCATGATCCTTGATAACCGCCGGATCACATCAGAACTCATCGAGTTAAAATGCTTGGGCAAAAGCAGTCTTATGATGGGTGATCTCAGTGTCGTGTTGAAGCATTGATATGGCCATTTTATTTTCGTTTATTTTTATTTTATTTTACCATTGATGGTGTAGAACTTCGGTCGACTTTTGGCGATAAATCGATGGGAAGCGAAAGATAAAGTAGTGGGGCCCATCTTCTTGTCAGGCGTCTTATGTGGAGACCGCACAGAAATCGACATAATTACGCGCACGAAACTCTGATTCACCATTATGAATCCAATCTGAAAAGATCTCCGTGTATATATGACGCAAATGTAGAAACGCTGGTGGGACTTATATCCGATTTGGTATTTTTACCTACTGCCGGGGCGGGTTCAAAGCACAATTCGCGACAAATCTCCGCTAGCGAGCGCAGAATCCATGAAAACTCTTGAGTTAAGTGCTTGGGTGGCAATCTGTGATCTCTTGGGAAGTCGTCTTTGTTGACCATATGTTGATGTCGTCGCATTATTTCCATTTATTTTATTTTATTTTATGTAGCCATAGAACTTGGCGATTGACTCCGAAAATGTCATCGATGGGATGTCTCGGACTAAAAAACATGAGCTGTGGGGCCCACTAGGATGATCTGCGCTTCTCATGTGGAGGTTGCACGAATTTTGACATCCGCGCGCGATCGTCCAGATTCACCATTATGTGACCCAGAAAGATCTCTGCGGCGATGATACATAGATGGGCATCTATCGGACCGTATCTCTATTTATATTTGAAGCCTAAGGTAGCGAGCCGTTTCATAGGACAATTCTGACAAATCTTGTGAGGGTGCCGTGCGGATCCGTGAACTCTTGATTAAGCGTGTTTGGGCGAAGCGATATGATGGGAAACCTCATGGAAAGTCGTCGTGTTGAAAATTTGTTGATGCCGCCCATTTTATTTCCTTTTATTTTTATTTTATTTTACCATTAACGATGGAGAACTTGGAGATCGACTCTGAAAATGTCATCAATGGGATGCACCGGTGAAAAACCACGACCCGTTTGGTCAGCGCATTAAGCATCTTCCGAAGCGGCGGAAATTGCCAACCACTGCGATCATCGATTCGCCATTATGACGTCCGGAAAAGATCTATGGGCGCCCGTTGAGATGGCGTAGGTGCATATGGCGTGACCCATATCTCCGTTTGGTATTTCAAAGCGTTATTAATCGTCTGGGTTCGCATGAAACCTGATTGTGCCAAATCTTCAGGCGTGACCACACGCACCTTTAGATCTTTATGAGAAATTAGCTAAGCGCTTAGGTGGATCTTATGATGGGTAGTCGCTTCAGTGTCGTTGAACCATCTGATCGCGTCGATTTTATTTTATTTTATGTTTATTTCATTTTACCGTTGACGCTGCAGAACTCGATGATCGACTCTGAAAACATCATAGTTGGGATGCCTCGGACTGAAAACCACAAGCCGTGGGGCCACGTGATACACTGCGTCTGTGGAGGCCGCGAAAATCGCCATAACCCAGCGCCGCGATCATCCTTTACCATTATGACCCAATCGAGGAAAGATTTATCGCGTCGATGCGATCTTGGATGTGCATCGGTGATCATATCTTGATATCGGCTATTTGAAGAAAGCCGCAGCTGACTAGTTCCGGATGAGCTGATTTGTAGCAAATCTTCTTAGGTGTGTCGCCGACACATAACTCGCGAGAACTTCGTCGTATTTGAACCATATGTTGATGCATCCCATTTTATTTTCTTTTATTTTTTTACCTTTGATGTCGGAGAACTTGGTGATCGACTCCGAAAACATCATCGATGGGATGCCTCAGATTGAAAAATATGAGCCATGGGGCCCACTCGATCGCATCTTGTGTGGTGCCGAAAATCACCATAACACTTGCGATCTTTCGATTCGCTAATGACCCCAATCTAGAAATATCTCTGTGGAGCGCATGACGTATAGATGTGTTACAGGCGCATTAGGCGGGATCTCGTTTTGGCCTAGTTCGAAGCCTTCTGATGGCTCGGACGGGTTACCGCATAGCATAGTTTATGGCAAATCTTGGCGGTAGGCTTGCTTAGATCCACGTAGAACTCTTGATTAAGTGTGCGAGCGAGCGATCTTATTATGGGTGACCTCCTTGGAAGTTATCGTTGTGAACCATCTGTTGATGCCGCCGATTTTATTTTCTTTTATTTTTAATTTTAATTTGATTGCAAAACTTCAGGCGTCGATTCAAAAGCGTCGTAGATGGGATCTGTGGACTAAAATGAGTCGTGGGGCCCGCGCTGGTCGATGTGTCTCAGGCCGCATAAATCGCCATAGCTTAACCGGCTCCACGAGCATCTGATTTTTCATTGTGACCTCAATCCGGAAAGATTTCTGCGCCTGACGGCGTTGATGTTCTGCGGTACCAAGGTTGTACCAGGTATTTGGCTATTTGAAGCACTAAAGCGCACCGCGGGTTCTTCATGAGCATAGTTTATGGCAAATCTTGTAGGCCTTCATAGATCGCATGAACTCTTGATTAAGTGTGCTTGGCGAGAATCTTATTATATGGTGACTTTGGGAAGTCGTGTTTAACCATATGTCGATTTCGCCAATTTTATTTTCTTTTTTATTTTTGTGGGAGAACTTCGAGGGGATCGACTCGACGTCATCGATGAAGATATGCCTAAAAACAGGTCATGGGGCCAGCGGTGATCCGCATCTTTGCTGGAGCCACGAAATTACCATAACCGGTGCGCGTCATTAGCCGTGCCAATCGATGAAAGATCTCGCGGGCTGTGAGAGTAGATGAAATGAGATGCATCCCAAGCCGTATCTCCAATTTATTTACGAAACTTGCTGCGAGCGTGCGGGTTGGCATGAGCCTTTTATGGCGAATCTCCTGAGGCGATTGCATGCGTCTCCGTGAACTTCTTAATTAAGCATGTTTGAAGCGATCTGATGATTGGTGTCTTTGGAATGTCGATGTTAAACCATCGATCTTTGCCCATTTTATTTCCATTTATTTTTATTTTATTTTACCATCTTGAAGAACTTCGGCGATCGACTCAAGCGTAATTGATGGGATGCCGGTGAAAACCGACTTCATTAGGCCGTGGTGGTCGCGTCAGATGTCAATTTGCAGTACCATAACTTCGCATGATTCATCAGGTGCCACATACTAATTGGAAGATCTCAGGTGTGAAGTGCTGAATAGATGAGGCCTGGCCTTTGGAAGAGCAGTATCTCAATTTTGATTATTTGAAGCTACCACGTGGGTTTTAGCGTGAGCACAATTGCGGAAAATCTTGTGGCGTGTCTACACGCCTCTCATGAGAACTCTTGATTCAGCGGTAGTGCGGTGTTATGATGGGTGACCTTAGGAAGTTGTAGTGTTGAAAAATCGTTGATGTGCCCATTTATTCCTTTATTTTTATTTTATTTTACCATTGATGTTGGAGAACTCAATCGACTCAGCGTCATTGGCCAGGGATGCACCTGGTTGAAAAAAACCGCTGCCATGGGAATGATTATCGCGCATCGTGCGGAATTTGAAAATCCCATAACTTGGCGCCGCGATCGTTGGTCGCCAAATGCTGACCTAAAAAGATATCAGCGGCGTAATGGCGTAGATGAAACCATATGTGGAGGACTTCGTATCTACGATTTCATCTATTTCAAAAGCCTTACCGCGCCGTATGGGTTCAGGATGAGCAACTACTGCGGCAAATCTCTAGCGGGGCGACCACACCGATACCATCCATGAGAACTCTTTAGTTGAGGTTGGGCGAGGAAGCGATCTTATGATGGGTGAACACATGTGAAGTTGTCGTGTTGAATATCGATCTATTTTGGTTCCTTTTTATTTTATTTTATTTTTCCATTGATCTTGGGAGAACTTTGGCGATCGAATAATGTCGTCGATGGATGCCTGGCTACGTCGCGTGGGTCCCATCTGGTGATCCGCATCTGAAGTGAGCCGCCGAAAATTACCACCATAACTTTCGCGATCATCGATTAGTCGTCTCCAATGCGAAATATCTCCTTGGAGCGCCGGCGCTACATATTGGTCATGCGCATCCCAGTGGATCGTATCTCCAATTTACGCTTTATTTCAAGGCCTTATGCGATTGAGGGCCACGGGTTCCATGAGCATAATTTACAAAATCTCAGCGGGAGCGGCCTTCGAGCGGTAGATCACGCGTGAATTCTTGATTAAGCATGCATGCGAAAAGCGATCTTATGATGGGTGACCTCCTGAGTCATGGTGTTGAATCATCTATTGATGTCGCCGTGCATTTTATTTCCTTTTATTTGCATTTTATTTCAACGACAAGAACTTCGGCGATCGACTCAAGCGTCATCGATGGGATGCTTGACTAAAACACCGGTCGTGGGGACCACCTGGCGATTTTACCGCGTCAATCGGGGGCACATAAATCTCATAACATTGCGCCGGTCGATTAAAGCCATTAAGACCCAATTCAGTAGCAAGATCTCTGCGCAGGCGCCGCGATCGTGGGTGTACATGAGCTCAACAGACTTATCTCTCCGTTATTTGAAACCTTACTCTACAGATGGGTTCGCATGAGCTCGATTTGGTGATCTACGTGATCATGTGTGCGGATCATGATAACTCTTGATTAAGCGTGCTTGGAAGCGCCGAGTCTTATGATGGGTGACCACGGGAAGTCATTGTCTTGACCATCTGTTGACCTCTGTTTTTTATTTTATTTTTATTTTTTATTTTATTTTCTTGTTCTATAGAACTTCGGTCGACTTCAAAACATTATCGATGGGATGGCTTGGACTTAAAAAAACAAGTCATAACACTCCATTGCGTCTTGGTCAGATGTGGAAGGCCAAGCATTACTTGATCATCGGTTCGTATGATAATCCCAAAAGATAAGGTGGGCATACGGCGTCTGAAGTCGTCAAACCCATGGATCGTCTCGTCTGTGTGAAGCGACGAAAAATCACCATAACCGATTAAATTCATGATGACTAATCAGAAAGATCTGCGGCTGCGATCTTGCATAGTGAGTCGCAACATGACGGGGACCATATCTCAATTTTGGTAGTTGAAGCCTTACACACAGGCCGGGGTGGTTGCATGTGAACCGATTCACGGGAAAATCTCCAAGCGTTCTGCACCCTTGAATCGTAGCAGGCTGATCTGGGATTAAGTGTTCTTGGCGAAGCGATATGGTGGGGTGTCACGAAGTGAGTGTTGGTATTTTGTTGATAAGCGCATTTTATTTCATTGTAATTATATTTTATTTTAATGTTGGCCTTAGAAGATCTCGATGTCGACTCAAAATGTGTATTGATGGGGCCTCGGTGAAAAATATGGCGGGGGCTACAGTGCGTCCGTGTCTCGTTGAGCCTGAAATCGCCATAACTCCACGCGCGATGGTCTGATTTGAAATTATGACCTAAATCAGGAAGATCTTGTGGGGGGCGGCGAAGAGATGAGAAACATCTGAGCGGGATTATATCTATCTGGCCCCATTCTAGCGTCTCGACATTATGGGTTGCATGAGGCGATTTATGAAAATCTGCGTGTACTTTTAGATCCCCAATGAGAACTCGTTAAGGGGAGGAAGCAGGAAGCGATATCATGATGACCTCACGAGCGAGCATCGTGTTGAGCAAATCTGATGTCACATATTTTATTTCCTTTATTTTAATTTTATTTTATCGTTGGCATTCGGAGAACTAGGCAACGACTCGAAAGCGTTGTAGATGAGATGTGGGATGACAAAAATGGCCGATGAGCAAGACTATCGCGTCTTGTCGAGAGAAAATCACCTCAATCTATAGCGTTGCGATCATCGATTCGTTATGACCCCATTCGGAAGATCTGCGGGGCATGACGAAGTGCTGACCTAGTATCCAATTTCAACTATTTGAAGCCTTATCGCTGACATCATGCCGGGTTCGGTGAAACCTGATATGTCAAATCACTAAGGCGGCGACCACGCTACAGATCCGTGAACTTGATTAAAGCGTGCTTGAAGGCGGCTCTTTATGATGGGTGACTTCTTGGGAGTCATCGTGTTGAATCATCTGTCGATCGCATTTTATTTCTTTTTATTTTTTATTTTATTTTCTGTTGACATTGAGAACTCGGTCATTTGAAAATGTCATTGATGGGATGTCTGGACGAGAAAAAAAACCTGGCTGACCCACGGCTATGTATGCATCTGCGGAAGCATGAAAATCATAATCTGCTTTTTCGATCATTCAGATTTCATTATGACCCAATCTGAAGATCTCCAGGGTGCAACGACATCTGGTGAGCCCAGCGGGACTTGTATCTCGATTTCAATGCTTCGAAGCACTTACAGGTAGCGCGGATGGGTTCTGCCGAGAAGCAAAAGAACTGACGGCAAATCTCAAGTGATCCTTAACCACATCCGATGTGGACTCTTGATTAAGCATGCTTGGGCGAAGCGAGTATGTTGGGTGACCTGCCCGGGTTAGTGTTAGTGATATGTTGATGCGCTTTATTTTCATTTTATTTTTTTATTTTAACATTGGTATTTGGAGAACTTCGGCGATGACATGAAAATGTCATAGATGGGATCCCGGTGAAAACATGAGCCATGAGGCCCTAGCGGTTGATGGTGCATCTGCGGAAATATCCATGACTTCACCAGTCGTCAGATTCACCATTACTTGACCTATAACCGAAAATCTGTGGGATGCACGATCATGATGGATGGAGGCCGCTGGCGGATCTATCTTTGATTTCGCATTATTTTGAAAGCGCTTATCGGCGAAGCCGGAGTTCGGATGAAAGATTGCGAAGGAAAATCTCCGGTGAGCGCATGCACACACTAGATCCCAATTCTTATGTTCGCGGCGTGTTTGGCGAGAGGAATGCTATGATGGGTTACCTTTTGGAAGTCGTCGTGTTGATCATCATTGATGTTACTATTTTATTTTCTTCATTTTTTTATTTTTTTAGTTTATCTTGCCGGAGAGAACTTCCGGATATTGACTCTCAAAATGTCATCAGTAGGATGCCAGATGAAAACGCGGTATGCGATTAATACGATGCATCTCATGTGGAGGCCGCCTGAAAATCACAATAACCTCATGAGATTTGTCATTTATATTCTGTTCATCCCGAAAAGATCCTCAGAGCGCTCGTGAAAACGAGGCGTCCCATCGGCGGTACCGTGCTCTGTGATTTTTGGTATTTCAAAAGCTTACAGCGTCAGCATCACGAGTTTCAACATGAGCATAATTCAGTGAAATCTCAGTAGAGGCTGATCGCACCGTCGGCCGTCGCTGAGAACTCTTTATTAAGCGAGCTTGGGCGAGAGTAGTCTTGCATGGGTGACCTCCCGAGAAGTCATCTTGATTTATTGATGCCGTTTATTTCCATTTTTCTTTTTATTTTATAGTTGATCTTTGAAGAACGGTGATGCGACTCGAAAATGTCGATGGGATACCATCGGTTAAAAAAACAAGAGCTGCGTGTGGGCCCATTAGTCGTCCACATCTCGTCACGAGAATACTGCCGGAAATTACCATATAACTTTGTATCGTCTCGATTCACCATTATCATTCCGTCTGGGAATAGATCTCACATGTCGCAGATGACGGCTGCTCCAGAATATCTCCGATTTTAGCTTTTTTGACACTGCAGGTGGCAGCGGATGTACCACATAACGCTGATTGGCAGGTAAATCTCCAGGCGTGATCTCGGCCAGCGCATCACGTGAGAACTCTTGGTTAAGCGTACCGGCGATAAATCTGATGTGTGACCTTCCCGAGGAAGTCGTCATATTAATGATGCGTTGATGCCGCGTTTTATTTCCTTTATTTTATTTTATTTTACCGTTCTGGCGAGAACTTCGGTGATCGACTCAGAAAATATGTATGAATCTGGGAAGCTGGCTCTAAGTGGCGTTACTCAGTTGTGTATCGCCATCTCGAAGCATACCAAATTTCAAAACTTCATGCGATCATCCAAATACCATTATGACCCCCATCAGGAAGAAGATTCTCCGGGAAACACTGCACCTGTAAATGAGTCGTAGAGCATCGGCGGACCCATCATCTCCATTTTGGCCTACGTAACTGTGAGTTGGTAGGTACAATTGGGGTAAAATCCTAGCGGGGAATCCTCAAACACACCATATCAGTAATGTAACTTTGCTTAAAGCGTGCTTGGTGAAAAGCTGATCTTTGATGGTGATCGGGAAATCAGTCGTCTTTGGAAACTTTGTCGATCTGGTACCATTTTATTTCCTTTTATTTTTTTTATTTTACAGGTTAATCTTAGGAGAACTACGAGATCGACTCAGCCATGTCGATATTGGATACCGGTGTGAAAACACAAAGTTGTGACCCAAGACGATCTTTGCATCTCGTCGCAGTACATCACCATAACTTCATACCGTCGTCTGATTCGTTACGAACCCCAATGGAAAGATCTACACGGTGGCGGAAGCTTACGTCTTATAAACACTTCTCAAGCTGCGGCGGAACCGCGTATTTCGATTTTGGCTAAGTTTGAAGCCTTGTGGGGCCTGAAGCGGGTTCCGCGTGAGCATGATTTGTGGAAGGGGTACCAACACAGAGGCGTTTAGCACCTGAGAACTCGTGAGGCTGCGTGGTTATGGCGAGAGGTGGAAAATCGCTCAAAAATCGATGGGTGCTCGGAGACTAGGAAAAATCGACGGTGAGACTGGTGGTGAAGGTCGGTCTCGTCGCACCTATGCGAAATCTCCATATAACTTCTTACGTCGTTGGATTTCATGTCATGCGGGACCTTCACGGGGAGCCACTAAAATGTGAAAGCAGGGTCTATGGGAGACTCCATTTCTCTATTTGAAGCATTATCTAGCGTGGCATGGGTTCGCATTACACAATTTGCGGCACATCTCCGGTGGATCGCATCGTATCACATGAGAACTTGCTTGGTTTGGCTGAGAAGCGATGTATGATGGGTGACCCGCGGGATGTCGTGTTGACAAATCCCGATGTAGCCCATTATTTCCCTTTTATTTTAATTTTTTTATAGTTGACGGAGAACTTCGGCGACTCATTTCAAACATTGTAGATGGGATGTCGGTAAAAAAAGGCGTGGGGCCATCGCGTCCGCGATATCGTGTCTCGTCACCCAAAATCGCCATATGCCCAGAATGATCGTCGATTATACAGATAAGAAGATCTCCGGCGGAATTTCCACGCCAGTAGATGGACAGCGCATCTGGCGGGACTCATCTATCCAATTTCGGCTATTTCAAAGTGTTTACTGACACCGCGGGCACGAGTTCAAGCTAGAACAATTTGTAGGGAAATCACCGATGGTAGCCACTTTTAACCAGATCAACGTGAGGCTACCCCATGAAGCTTCATGCCGAGAATAAATATGATGGGTGACCTCTAGGAAGTCGTGGTTTAAACTATATTGATCATGCCGCACCATTTCGTTCATTTGTTTTATTTTGCCTTTTCAGGAGGACTCGACGATCGACTCCATAAATATCATGGATGATGCACTTTCAAAAACATGAGTCATGGTTTAAATGCGACTTCGTCTTTAGAAATTGCATACCACCCATCTACATAGACGTCGATTCTCCATTTACCGAATGATGGTCTCAGGGGCCTGACGGCAGTAGATGGTGACCTCCGGGCCATCATCTATTGATAAATTATTCAGCGCGCTTACTTTATCATCACGGGTTCGCATGACCCATTTATGACAAATCTCATGGGGCGGAAATATATCAGCATGAGAATACTGGACTGAATTGACTTTGAGAGCGATCATTATGGTTGGGAGCACGGAGAGTGGTATGGAACCATCTTTTGATCGCCTTTTATTCCTTTTCTTTTATTATGTTGATCTTAGAAGAACTGGGTGCATTCGGCGAAAATTATTGATGGATGCCTCAAAAGACGAAGACTTATGGCGGTGGGAATTTACAGCGGTTAGTCCGCACATGTCTCGTGGAGGCGCGAAAATTAAGCGCCAGCTTTCGTCGAATTCATCGACCCCGATCTGCGAAAGATCTCGTGAGCGACACCTGAAATGTGCCGAGGCATCTCCGGAACTCGTCTCGATTTTGGGTATTTGAAATACCGCCATGCAGGACGTAAGCTTGACTTTGATTTAACAAATCTTTCCTTTAGAATCGTGATGAGCATTGAGATCCCAAGATCGCGTGCTTGGCGAGGCATGAGGGTGACCTGCAGTGGTGAATACAGCTGTCTTGAGGAGTCATAATCGCCATTTTATTTTTCGCCCATTTTACATTTGATGTCGGAGGATTGACGTCGACTCAACGTCGTCGATGGGATGTCTGGGTAAAAACAGTAGGCTACCCTTGTCTGCGCATCTAATGGGAGCCACAAGAAAATCACCATAACATGATGCGTGGTCGTTGCCATATGACCCCAAACAAATGATCTCCATGGTGCAGTGAACAGTGTGAGTGCATCTGGCGGGACTTCTATCTCTATTGAACATTTAGAAGCCACCTAAAGTATACGGGTTCCCGGAAGCATAATTTAGGAAAATGTCGTGGGGAGTGACCACCACCGTGCACCGGTCAGCAGGGAATGCCCAGTTAAATGAGCTTTGGCCAGGAAGCGATCTTATGATGGGTTGACCTCTGCAGGAGATTAAAACTATTATACTATTTTATTTCTTTTATTTTACCCATTGATCTTGGGAGAACTCGATCAACACCCAGAAAACATCGTTGATGCGATCTCAGGCTGAAAAAAACTTTGGTGCGGCTAATACACACATCTCGTGCGGCAAAATCACCATAAATTTCTTCCATCGATTCGATTATAGCTGTCTTCAATTGGAAAGATCTCGGCAGGCATACGACGGTCATGGTCGCAGCTGGTTATATCTCCGTTGGCTATTTGAAAGAGCCTTCGTGACGACGTCTGGGTTTCATGCATAATTTGCCGAATCTGGCTGAGCGCGGCCCAAACTTGGCTTTACAAGACACCGGACAGACTCTTGAAGCGAGGCGAGCGAGTCTTATGATGGGTGGCCTCACTGGATGGTGTTGAAGCTATCTGATCACTTTGTTATTTATTTTACATTTCCATTTTTTATGTCGCGGAGAACTTCGGTTTGGTAGATGTAACTTGTGAAGATGATACCGGACTAAAAAATGCAAGTCATGGGGGCTGAGTTGATCACTTGCATCGTGTGGGCAAAATATTCTCATGACTTTGCTAACGAATAGTCAGATTTTTCATTATGACATCAAAAATGATCTTCCGCAGGGGCACCGTTCGCATTAGATGAGTGCGGCTGCCAGGGACCGATATCTTGATTCCATTTGGCTAGCCTTACCCTAACTGGTTCGCGGCGGAGTGGTGGCCTCTCTCCATCGTAGAGGCATCGCTCCGTTGCACCAAATACTCACACCGTTAGCGTGGTTTGGCGGCGAATATCATGGGTGACCCTCTGAAGTCGTCGTGTTGAACCATCTGTTGTCTGCCGTCTATTTTCTTTTATTTGTATTTTATTTAGCGTTGATGTCAAGAACACAATGATCGACTCAAAACGCTGATGATGCCTCGGCGTTCGTCGTACTAAAATAAGAGGCATGGGGCCCTCGGTCGTGGCGGTCTGCTGCGGGACGAAAATGCGCCCGTTCACGCTTGCGATCATCCAGATTCTTATTCGGTCGAATATCTCCCATGGGGCACTACTGGGCGGGATGAGCGTGGCGCATAGCTGGACTTTAATATCAACGATTTCCGTTTGAAGCCTACCAGCTACTGGGGTCTTTACGTAACACACCAGATCCCATGAGTACTCTTCAGTTAAGCGTGCTTGGGCGAGTGCAGTACTATGATGGGTGATCTCCTGGGAAGTCGTCGTGTTAAACCATCTGTTGATCTCACCCAATTTATTTTCTTTTATTTTTATTTTATTTTAACGTTGACACCATAACCTCAGAGATCGACTCTGAAAACGTCGTAGATGGCATGCCTCAGATTGAAAATATGAAAGCGTGAGGCCCACGCTTGGTTCCGCCATCTCATGCGAGGTCGCACGTAATCGCCATAACTTCACGCTACATCATCCGATTCACCATTATGACCCCAATGCTAAAGATTTCGGCAGCGACAACGGTGATGAGCCGACGCGATCCGGCTCAGATCTCCATTTTGGCTATTTTAGTTTTATCGCGTACATACGTACCCGCATGAGTATAATTTTGGCAAATCTCCGCGCGCAAGACACCGATCCCAGAACTCTTCTGCTACGTGAGCTGCGAGCAAGATTTATGATGGAGACCTCTGAAGTCATCGTGTTCAACCATCTTTGATGTCACCAATTTTATTTCCTTTTATTTCTATTTTATTTTATCATTGACGCCGGAGAACTCGGTGATCGACTCCGAAAATTTCATCGATGGGATGCCTTAAATTGAAAAACACGGGCCATGGGGCCCACATTGTTGGTCTGCGCATCTCATCCGAAGGCCGTACAGAAATCGCCATAACCTCACGCACGATCGTCTGATTCAACATTATGACCCCAATCCTGAAAGATTTCCGTGGGGTGCACGGTGCGCTAATGTGCCAAAGGCACATTTGGTGAGACTCATATCTCCAATTTGTGTATTTTGATTTTACCGCAGACCGACCGTTTGCATGAGCACAATTTGTTGCAAATCTCAACGGGCGGACCGCACCAAAGACACAAGATCCCATGAGAACTCTTCGCTAAGCTTGGGCGAGAGCAGATTACGATAGTGACCTTTGGGAAGTCATCGGTTGAACCGCTCGTTGATGCCATTTTATTTCAATTTATTTTTATTTACTTTTACCGTTGATGCTAGAGGATTCGACGATCGACTCGAAAAATGTCATCGATGGGATGTGTCGGACTGAAAGACACGAGTCGTGGGGCCCACACAGTTGATCCGCGCATCTCATGTGAAGGCTGCATGGAAATTGCCATAGCCTCATGCATGATCGTATGTTTCGACATTATGACCCTAATCTAATGATCTCCGTAATGACAGCGAAAGGCGAGCATCTAGACTTGACCTATTTCTTTATTTTGAAGCCTTACCTCAAGACGTAGGGTTCGCATGAGCATAATTTCAGAAAGCTTCGCAAATTAGCTTTCAGAGCCGACTATGATGGGTGACCTCCTAAGCCGAAGTGTCAACCATTTATCGATGCCGCCATTTTATTTACATCTATTTTATTTTATTTTTCTGTCGCTCTGAGAACTCAAAGAACAACTCCAAAATGTCATCGATGGGACACCTCGGACTGAAAAACATGAGCCGTGGGGCCACGCATCTAAACTGCGCATCTCATGCGGAGGCCGCATGAAAATCACCATAACTTTGTGCACAATTATCTAATTCGCCATTATTACCCTAATCCGGAAAGATCTCCACCGTCGCATCGTACGATGAGCCACAGCGATTTAATGACATGTATCTCCGATGTTGACTAGTTCGAAGCCTTATCACAATTTCAATGCGCGCGACCGCACCGGTACACAAGATCCTATAAGAACTCTTCTATTAAGTGCTTAGCGAGCAAGATTATGACCTCCTAAGTCATCATCTTGAACCATCTGGTTATGCCGCGCATTTTATTTTCTTTTATATGTATTTTATTTACGTTATTGCCGGAGAACTCGACGACCGACTCCGAGGACGTCATCGATGGGATACCTCGGACTGAAAAGCACGAGTTGTGGAGCCCACTCGGCTAATCCTTGCCTCTCATTTGGAGGCCGCATGGAAATCCCATGAGAACTCTTCAGTTAAGCATGCTTGGGCGAGAGCGACACTATCATGGGTGATCTCTTGAGATGTCATTGTGTTGAATCATCTATTGATGTCGTCCAATTTACTTTTCTTTATTTTTATTTTATTTTACCATTGACGCTGCAGAACTTAGAGATCAACTTCAAAAATGTCGTCAATGGGATGCCTCAAACTGAAAAACATGAGCCGCCATACCTGCAGTTCACGCTGCCTCGCAGAGGTTGCAAAAACCGCCATAACTTCACACACCATCATCCACTCACCGCTATGGCCCCACCTTGAAAGAACTCGATGATGACGCCGATGTCCCAAAGGCACATCTGACTAACTCAGATCTTCGATTTCGTTGAAGCCTTTCATGCAGACCGAAGTTCCGCATGAGCACAATTTATGGAAATCTCCAGGGCGCTGATGGTACAAAGACACTGATCCCATGAGAACTCTTCAGTTAAGCATTCTTGGGCAAGAGTAGTACTATGATGGGTGACCTTCTAAGAGGTCGTTGTGTTGAACCATCTGTTGATGCCGCACATTTTATTTCCTTTTATATATTTTTTATTTTATCGTTGACGCCGGTGGTCTCATTGATCGACTCCCACCTTGGATTGAGAAACATGAGCCGTGGGGCCCACTCGATTGATCCGTGAGTCTCGTGCGGAGGCCGCACAAAAATCACCATAACTTCACGCACGACCGTCTGATTAGCCATTTTGACCCCAACCAAAAGATCTTCGCGGTGATGATGTGATGAGCCGCAGTAATATCTGGGGACCTCTATCTCCGACGGCTATTTCGATGTTTTACCGCGGACACGATGAGTTTGGTATGAACACAATTTGTATAAATTTCCAGACGCAATCGCACCAACACAAATGCATCCTGAGAACTCTTATTAAGCTGCGAGCAAGATCATGGGTGATCTCGAAAGTCATCGGTTGAACCATCTCTGATGCACCAATTTTTTTATTTTATTTTATTTTATTTTAATGTTGATGCCGCAGATCTCGGAGATCGACTTCGAAAACGTCATTGATGGGATGCTCGATCAAAAAACATGAGCCGTGGCTCACAGCTGGTCACAAGGCTGTAAGTGAGGTCGCATAAAAATCTCCATAACTTCATGCACAATCGTTCACCACCATTATGACCCCAATCAAAAGATCTCCACGGGCGCACGCGTAGATGAGCCGCAGCACATCCGCGTGACCCAGATCTCCGATTTTGGCTATTTCGAAGCCTTACTGAAGCACGTATGGGTTCCACATGAACATAATTTGTGAGAAATCTCCAAGAGCGGACCGCACCAAAGACACGATCCAATGAGAACTCTTCGCTCAAAGAGCTTGCGAGAGCATTATGATGTGACCTCCTGGAAGTTATGTTCAACCATCTATCGATGCCACATTTTATTACCTTTATTTTTTTTATTTTATCATCGACGTAGGTGGTCTCGCCGACGACTCCCAAACGCCATCAAGGGATGCCTCTGATTGAGAAACATGAGCCGGGGCTTTCGATTGATCTGTGAGTCTCGTGTGGAGGCTGCACAGAAATCGCTATAACTTCACGCATGACCGTCTGATTAGCCATTATGACCCTAATCCGGAAAGATCTCTGCGGGGCACATATGGCAGGACCCAAATCTTCGATTAAGGCTATTTCAATGCTTTACCGTGGCACGGACGGGTTTTGCATGAGCACAATTTATGGCAAATTTCCAGCAGGCGCAATCGCACCAACACACCAGATCCCATGAAAACTCTTTTAAGCATGCAAGCAGAGCAAGCATATGATGGGTGATCTCTTGGAAAGTTATCGTGTTGAACCATCTGTTGATGCCACCCAATTTTTTTATTATTATTTTGTTTTAACGTTGATGCCGTAGAACTCGGAGATCGACTTCAAAAACATCATTGATGGGATGCCTCAGATTGAAAAACACGAGCCATGGGGCTCACACGGTTGGTCCGCGCATGTCGTGCGGATGTTGCACAAAAATCGCCATAACTTCGTGCTCAATCGTTTGATTCACTATTATGATCCCAATCCTGAAAGATCTCCACGGGCGACGACGCTAAGTGCCGCTGCACATCGCAGACCTGATCTGATTTCGCTATTTTAAAGTTTACCAAGGCACGATGGGTTCCATGAGCATTGCGAAATATCCAACGGGCGCAAGCAAAGACACCGCATCCAATGAGAACCCTTCGTCAATGAAGCATGAGAGCAGATATGATGGGTGACCTCCCGGAAGTCATCATGTTGAACCATCTTTGATGCCCATTTTATTTCTTTTATTTCTATTTTATTTTATCGCTGATGTTAGAGAACTCGGATCGACCAAAACGTGCCGATGGATGCTTTAGATCAAAAACATGAGCCATGTGGCTCACGTGATTGCTCCGCTGCTGCCTCGCGCAGACCGCACAAAAAATCGCTATAACTTTCCCACGACGTCCGACACCATTATGACCCAATCTTGAAAGATCTCCGGCGATGATAAAATGAGCCAAAGGAGGAACCAATGGGACTCAGATCTCCACTTCGCTATTTTGAAGCTACCAAGACCGACGTTCCGATGAGCACAATTTACAAGAAATCTCCAAAGAAGGATCAGACAAGACACCATATCACATGAGAACTCTTCGCTAAGCATGAAGCGAGAGCATATGATGGTCGATATCCCGGAAGTCATATGTTGAACCATCTCATTGCCGCCATTTTATTTCCTTTATTTTATTTTATTTTACCGTTGACGGAGGACTCACGATCGACCAAACGCCATGGATGGGATGCCTCGCATCAAAAACACGAAGTCATGGGGCCCACGAAATGATCCACACGGTCGTGGAGGCCGACGAAAATCGCCATAACTTTGCGATAATTGTCCGATTCGCATTATGACCTAACCACGATTCTGATGCATCGACACGAAAGTGATGAGTCGCAGTACATCTACCGGACACGATCTTTGATTTCGCTATTTCAAGCTTTACCGCGTATGTATAAGTTTCGCATGAGCACAATTTGTAAAAAACCAAATCGGGAGTGACCGCATCAAAGACACCGATAACATGAGAACACTTAATTAAGAGAGCTTTGGCGAGCAAGACGGCGATGGTGACCTCCGAAGTTATCGTTGAACCATCTCTTGATGCCACCCATTTTGTTTCATTTTATTTATATTTTATTTTACCGTTGATGCCAGAGAACTCAGCCATCAACTCCAAAAATGTCGTTGATGCGATGCCTAACCTAAAAAACACGAAGCGGGGCCAACGCATCGACACGCCGACGTGGAGGTCGCATGAAAATCGCCATAACTTCATGCATGATCATCTGATTTGCCATTATGACCTTAATCCGAAAAAGTCTCCACAGGGTGTACGACGAGCATATGGCCACAAGTCCATCTGGCGGGACCCATATCTCTAATTTCGGCTATTTAGAAGCTTTACCGCACCATGTATGGGTTCCGCATGTGCATAATTTATAAAAATCTAAGGCGAACCGCACCAAAGACACAAGATCTCATGACAACTCTTCGCAACGAGCTTGGTGAGAGAAATTATTTTGGGGTGACCCTGTGAAGTCATCGACAACCATCTCTGATGTCGCCCAATTTATTTACTTTTATTTCTATTTTATTTTATTGTTGAACACAAAGGATCGACCGCAAAATGTCGCATATGGATGCCTCGATTGAAAAACATGAGTCGGGGCCCATGTGGTCGATCCATACGCCTCGGTAGTCGCAAAAATTGTTATAAGTTCGCTCACAATCATCTGATTCGCCATTATCAGCCCAATTCGGAAAGATTTCGCAGTTACAACGCGTAGATGAGCCGCAGCGATCCGGCAACTCAGATTCCATTTACAATTCAAAGCCTTATCACACGACGGGTTCCGCTGAAAGCATAATTTGTGGTATATTTCATGGGTGCAACCAATAATTCAAAGATGGGCATTTTCCGCTGATGCTGGCATTACGGCGATCTGAATGTCATCAGATGTGTGATCAAAACATGAGTCTGCAGCGTGGGTACGGTATCGTTCTATGGCATTCGCCATGATTCGCATACATGCGCGACAAGGGATTTTGGATTTTGCGGAATTTAAGGGACGGAAAACGTGATTTCTAAGAAAAGCATCAGACATCATATCACATTGGAACTCTTCGCCATAAGTTGGACGAGAGCAAGACGATGGGTCACCTCTTCGGAACTCATCGTGTTGAACCATATGTTGATGCTGCCCATTTTATTTCTTTTTATTTGTATTTTATTTTATTTTATCATTGAAATCGAAGGAATCGACGATCTACTCCAAAAACGTCGTAGATGGGATGCCTCAGACCGAAAAACATGAGTTGTTGGGCCAACGCTGATCGACGACGATTCTGTGGAGGCCACACGAAATCGCCATAACTCGCATTACACGATTGTCCTTGCCATTATGACCCCATTTCGGGAAGATCTCAGGCGCGATGCGTCGAGCAAGGCGCATCTAATGACACATATCTCTCGAATTGGCTATTCCAAAGCCTACCGCGGATGATGTACTGGTTTCACATGAAAGCATAATTAACGCAAATCTCTAAGAAGCGCATCACCGACACACCGCATCCCAATGAACTCTTCAATTAAGCGATCTTGGCGAGCATATTTATGATGACCTCCTAAGCATTGCCATGTTGAACCATCCGTTGATGCCACTTATTTTATTTCCTTTTATTTCTATTTTATTTTATCATTGACGCAGGAGAACTCAGTGATCGACTCTGAAAATTTCATAGATGGGATGCCTCGGACTGAAAAACACAAACCGTGGGGCCCATGTGGCTGATCCATGCGTCATGTGTGGATGCCGCATCTAAAATCACCATAACCGACGCATCATCCGACGATTATGACCTCAATCAAAATATCTCGGGTCGACGATGCGATGAGCCACAAGCGATCCGGGACTCAGATTCGATTTCTATTTTGAAGCCTACCGTACTGACGGGTTCCACGAAAGCATAATTTGTAATCTACGGGCGAACCGCACCAAAGACCCCAAATCACATGAGAACTCTTCAATTAAGTGTGCTGGGCAAGAACAACATTACTATGATAAAATGAACCGCCGTGTTGAACCATCCGCTGTCATTTTATTTATTTAATTTAATTTTATTTTATTTTACCATTGACGTTAGAGAACTCGGCGATCGACTCCGAAAACGTCATCGATGAGATGCCTCAGACTGAAAACACGAGTCATGGTGCTCACTAGGCTGATCCGCGTGTCTCGTACGAAGGATGTATGGAAATCACCAGAACTTCACGCACGATCGTCTGATTCTCTATCAATCCGGATCTCGCGGACGACAACCGCAGATGAGCCATCGACACATCCGATGTCCAGATCTGATTTTATTTTGAAGTCTTACCGCAGAACGTACGAGTTCCACAAGATCACAATTTGCGGCAAATCTCCAAAGGGCACCACCGCATCAAGACACCATATCCCGAGAACTCTTAGGAAGCGCTTAAATGAGTAGATTGATGGGTGACCTCCTGGAAAGTCATTGTGTCGAACCGTCTGTTGATGCCACCCATTTTATTTCCTTTTATTTCTATTCTATTTTATCGTTGAAGCCGGAGAACACAGTGATTCACTCTGAAAACGTCATCGATGGGATGACGACCAAAATGCAAGTCATGGGGCCACCAGTCGATCCAGGCGTCTAGCGTAGGTCGCACGAAATCGCCATAACTTCACGACGATCGTTCGATTCGCCATTATGACGATTCGAAAGATCTCCGGTGATGATGCGGATGAGCAGACTGGCAGACCGCGATTCTCGATTTCGGTAATTTCGCCTTATCAAGACGGACGTTCCACATGAGCACAATTTATGGAAAATCTCCAACGGGCGCAATCACACTGGCACACTAGATTACATGAGAACTCTTCGCTAAGCGTTGGGCGAGTAGACGGACCTCCTGTGAAGACGCCGTTGAACTATCTGTTGATGCCCATTTTAGTTCCTTTACTTGTATTTTATTTTATCGCTGACGGAGGGAGAACTCCGATGGGATGCCTCGATCAAAAAAACATGAGCCGGGGCCCATTAGGATCCGCGATCTCGTGGGAGGTCGTGACAAAAAGAACTTCATGCACGATCATCTGATTCGCCATTATAACCCCCATCCGAAAAGATCTCTGTGGGGCGGTCGACGCATGATGAGCCGCAGGATCATCTAGAGGGACCCGTATCTCCGATTTCGATAATTTTGAAGCCTTACCACGGCATGGACGGGTTTTGCAAGCGATAATTTATGACAAATCTCCAATGCCACCGAGACTAAGACACCATATTACATGAGAACTCTTATGAAGCGCAGCCATGAGAGCAAGATCTATGATGGTGACTTTGGAAGTCATTGGAACCATATGTCGCTCTTCTTTTATTTTATTTTATTTACCATCGACGAGAACTCGGAGATCAATCCAAAAGCGTTGATGGCGCCTTGCCCTGAAAAACACAAGCTCGCGTACCACTCTACCGATCCGACGCTCGCGGTGAGGCCGTGAAATCACCATATCTTCGCATGATCATCCGATTCGCCATTATGATCGCGAATCCGAAAGATCTCGGGCGTACGACGAAAGCATATGCGCGGTGTGCATCTGTAGGACCCAGATCTCCACTTCGCTAGTTCGGGTTTTACTCTACCGACGGGTTCCATACGAGCATAATTTGCGCCAAATCTCCAATAAGACGGCCGTATTCAACACACCATCACATGAGAACTCTTCGCTAAGCTGGTGAGAGTGAGAGCAGATTTCGGTAAACCCTCGAAGTTGTCATGCTTGAACCATATGTCAATGCCGCCCATTTTATTTCTTTATTTATTTTATTTTACCGTTAACGCCGGAGAACTCTGGAGATCGACCAAAACGCCATCGATGGGATGCCTGGGATCGACAAAATATGAGCCGTATGCCCACTCGATTGATCCGGAAGGCTCGTAAAGGCCGCGGAAATCACCATAACTACGCGTATTATCGTCTGATTCGCCAATATGACCCCAACTGAAAATTGGGACGATGTGTGGATGTGCGCAGTACATCCTATGGGACCCAGATTCTGATTGGATTATTTTGAAGCCTTTACCGCTGATACGACGTTCCAATGAGCATAATCATGCGAAATCTCCAACCGAGGCACCTCACCCGCACTGAGATTTGATGAGAGTTCTCCGCTTAAGTGTGCCAGCAAAAGAGCAAGGCGTGAGAGACCCGCTGAAAGTCGCCAACCATCTGCTGACCATTTTATTTCATTTTATTTTTATTTCATTTTATTGTTGAAGCCAGAGAAATCTGTGATCGACTCAGAAAACTTCATCGATAGGATGACTCAAACTAAAAAACACGAGTCGTGGGGCCCACACGGTTAGTTCGCGCGTCTTGTGTGGAGGTCGCACGGAAATTATCATAACTTCACGCACGATCGTCTGATTCACCATTATGACCCCAATTTCTGGCGGGACCCGTATTTCCGATTTTAGGTATTACGAATCATTACTGCAGCACGAATGGGTTTCGGATGAGCACAATTTATGGCAACTAGTGGGCGCCACCGTATCAAAGACACTAGATCCTAGGAGAACTCTTCGCTAAGCGTTTGGTCGAGAGCAAGATGGGTCGATGTCCCGGGAAGTCATTGAATAACCATCTGCTAACGCCAATTTATTTTCTTTTATTTTACCTTTGACGTCGCATAACTCGGAGATCGACTCTAAAAAGGTCATCGATGGAATGCATCGGACTAAAAAACTTGAGCTACGGGGCCGACGCGACTGGTCTGCACGTCTCGTGCGGAGGCCGCACATAAATCACCATAACTTCATGCACAATCGTCTGATCCTCCATTATGACTCCAATCCAGAAATATTTCCATCGACGACGCTGTATGTGAAAGCAACTGGACCCGATCTCCACTCGCTATTTTGATTCTTTATCGCAGACATGACGTTCCCATGAGCATAATTTTCAAATCTCTAATGGAGGGCCGCCAAAGACACCGATCCCATGGAACTCTTCGCCATTAAGTGCTTATGTGAGAGCAAGATTTACGACTATGATAGGTGACCTCCTGGGAAGTCGTCGTGTTAAACAATCATTGATGCTTCCCATTTTATTTCCTTTAATTTTTATTATATTTTACCATTGACGCCAGAGAACACGGTGATCGGCTCCGAAAACATCGTAGATGGGATGCCTTAGACTGAAAAACATGGGTCGTGGGGCCCTCTCGACTAATCCGTGCGTCTCGTGTGGAGAAAGCATGGAAATCGCCATAACTTCGCGCACGATCGTCCGATTCACTATTATGACCCCAATCCGGAAAGATCTCTGCGGGGAGCATGATGCGCAAAGGAGCCGCAGCAGATCAAGTGACACGATATCGATTTCGGCTTGTTCGCCTTACCGCACATACGAAGTTCCGCGATGAGCACAATTTGCGAAATCTCCAGCGACCGCATCAAGACATCATATCATCAGAACTCTTAAATTAAGCGTGCATGGGTGAGAGGAGTACTACAATGGGTGACCTGCTGGGAAGTCATCGTGTTGAACCATCTATTCATGCCGCCCATTTTATTTCCTGTAATTTTTTTATTTTATCCTTGACGTCGGAGAACTCAAAAATTGACTCCGAAAATGTCATCGATTGGATGCCTCGGACTGAAAAAGACGATCCGTGGAATCCACGTGGCTGATCTGCATGTCTCTTGCAAAGGCTGCACGAAATCACAATAACTTTGTGCATGATCGTCCGATTCGCCATTATGGCCCCAATCCGGAAAGATCTCCGCGGGGCGCACGACACATAGATGAGCCACACGCGCATATGGCGGGACCTGTATGTCCATTTTTGGCTAATTCAAAGTCTTACCGCATACACGGTTCGCATAAATAATTTCAAGAAATTTTGGGGCGATCGCACAAAGATAAGATCACATGAGAACTCTTAAGTAAAGCGTTTCGGGTGAGAGGCGATAAGACCTTGAAGTTTGAACCATCTATCGACTCCCATTTTATTTCCTTTATTTTATTTTATTTTACCGCTGACGCCGAGAACGGAGATCGACTTCAAAACATCATTGATGCCTCAAACTAAAACATGAGCCTCACGTATCGATCCGCGATCGTGTGGAAGACGCACAAAAATCGCCATAACTTCGCACACTATAATCTGATTCGCCATTACCAAGATCAGGGCGCACGACGCATGAGCCGCAACATGGTAGGACCCGTATCTTCGATTTTGACTATTTCAAAACCTATACACGGACGGTTCAATGAACACAATTTGTGAAAATCTCTGGCGGATCGCACCAAAGACACCGATCCCATAAGAACTTTTCGCTAAGCTTTTGGGAGAGAACTATAAATTGACATTCTCGGAAGTCGCCGTGTTGAACCATCCGGTTTCCATTTTATTTCCTTTATTTATATTTTTTTAATGTTGATGCCAGATAACTCGGAGATCGACTAAAACGCCATCGCATTGGATGCCTCGCTCAAAACATGAGTCCAGGCTGATCCGCGATCTGTGGTGGCCGCAAATCGCCATAACTTCCGAGACGACGTCAATTCGCCATTATGACCTCAACCCACAAATATCTCTACGAGGCACACGACGCGTAGATATGTCATAGGCACATATGGCAGGACCCGTGTCTCCGATTTCGACTATTTTGAAGCCTTACTGCGGCATGGATGGGTTCCGCAAGAGCACAATTTGTGAAAAATCTCCAGCGGATGCGACAACACCAAAGACACCGCATCCAATGAAAACCGCTTAAGAAGAGTGCTTGGGCGAAACAAGACTGATGGGTGACCAAAGTATTCGTGTTGAACCATCTGTTGATGCCACCCATTTTATTTTCTTTTATTTTTATTTATTTTTAACGTTGACACAGAGAACTCGATGATCGACATCGAAAATGTCGTCGATGGGATGCCTGATTAAAAACATCGTCGATCCACACATCTAGTAGGTCGCACAAAAAAATCGCCATAATTTGTGCACGATCGTCTGATTCGCCATTGTGACTAACCAAAGATCTCCGTGAAAACAACGAAAGCATGTGAATGCGATTTGTCGGACACGATCTCAAATTTCACTAAAGCCTTACCAGTACCGGATGGGTTCCAATGAGCACATTTGAAATTTCTACGGCGCTGACGCACCAAAGACACCGTGATCTCATGAGAACTCTTCGCTTGTTTGGGCAAGAGCAATACTATGATGACCTCATGGGGAGTCGCCGTGGAAATCTATCTATCGACGCATTTTATTTCCTTTTATTTTATTTTATTTTATCCTTGATGCCGCAGAACTGGGAGATCGACTCTGAAAACGTCATCGATGGGATGCCTCATTAAAAACAAGCCACGGGCTCATCGAGATTCCCACGTCTCGTGCAGAGGCCCATGAAAATTGCTATAACTTCACCCACGATCGTTCAATTCGCCATTATTACCCCAATCCGGAAAGATCTCAGCGGGCGAATCTGGCGGGACCCATATCTCCGATTTTGGGGAGTTTGAAGCCTTACCGTGACACGACGGGTTCCGCATGAGCATAATTTGCGGCAAATTTACAGCGGGCGCGACCGCACCAGCACACCAGATCCCTATGAGAATTCTTTGGTTAAGCTTGCTTGGACGAGAGCAGTACTATGATGGGTGACCTCTTGGAAAGTCTTCGTGTTGAACCATCTCTTGATGCCGCCCATTTTATTTCCTTAAAATTTTATTTTATTTTACCATTGACGACGGAGAACGCGTGATCGACTTTGAAAATGTCGTCGATGGGATGCCTTAGACTGAAAAACTTAAGTCCTGAGGCTCACGCGGCAGATCCGCGTGTCTCGTGCAGAGGCTGCAC
Source organism: Cymbidium sinense (assembly GCA_021442155.1). Taxonomy (NCBI): domain Eukaryota; kingdom Viridiplantae; phylum Streptophyta; class Magnoliopsida; order Asparagales; family Orchidaceae; genus Cymbidium; species Cymbidium sinense. The sequence continues at coordinate 109,431 of JAKCPB010000921.1, forward strand.
GAAAAATATCATAACTTCATGCACGATAGTTCGATTCGCCATTATTACCCCAATCCGGAAAGATCTCCACGGGCGATCTCAAGGATCCCTATCTCGATTTAGTTGAAGCTTTACCGAAACAAACGAGTCAATGAGCATAATCTCCAGGACACGACCGCACTCAAAGACACCGCATCCCCATGAGAACTTTTGTGTTTGCAGCCAAGATTATGATGTGGTGACCTCCTGGAAGTCGTCGTCGTGTTGAACCATCTATTGATGCCTCTCATTTTATTTCCTTTTATTTTTATTTTATTTTATCATTGACAGAGGAGAACTCGACAATCGACTTCGAAAATGTCGTCGATGGGATGCCTTAGATTGAAAAACACGAGACGGGGGTCTGAGTTGATCCGCTGATCTCGCTATGGAGGACGCTAGAATCACTATGACTTTGCGCACAATAGTCTGATTCGCCATTATGACCGAAGGAAGGATCTCCGGAACACGCGCAGATGAGTCGCAGCGATCTGGGAACCATATCTCATTATTTTCAAGTCTTACGCACGGACGGGTTCGGATGAGCACAAGAAAGCTATAGTAGCGCTGACCGCACTCGACACCATATCCCATGACAACTCTTCGCTAAGCGTTGCTGAGCAATACTAGATGGGTGACCACCAAAAATTGTCGTTGAACCGCCTTTTCCTTTTATTTGTATGCATTTTACGCCGATCGATGATTGACTCAAAAATGTCATCGATGTGATGCCTCGGACTGAAAAACACGAGTCGTGGGGCTCACTGGGCTGATCCACGCGTCTCGTGTGGAGGCTGCACGGAAATCACCATAACTTCGCGCATGATCATCCGATTCACCATTATGACCCTAATCCGGAAAGATCTCCGCGGGGCGCATGATGCACAGATGACCTGCAGGCGCATTTCAACTATTTTCGATTTCAACCATATCTCCGATTTCAACTATTTCTTATCAAGACGGATGAGCTTTCGATGAGCTACGTGAAAGCTCCACAAGCGTGACCGCACCGCACACCCGCATCCCATGAGAACTCTTCGCTTTGCCATGAGAGGTTACTTATGATGGGTGACCACCTTGAAATCGCCATATTGAACCATCTGTTGATGCCATGTATTTTATTTCATTTTATTTTTATTTTATTTTAACGTTGACGCCGGAGAACTCGATGATCGACTCCGAAAACATCATCGATGGGATGTCTTAGATCAAAAAACACGACATTAAGTCGATTTACTGCCTCGGAGGGGCATGAAAATTATCATAACTTCGCCCATGATCGTCCGGTTCGCCATTGTGACCCCATTCTAAAAAGAACTCCGAGGGGTGCACGACACGCTGATGTGTCTTAGGTGCATCTAGGGGACTCGTATCTCCGATTTCGGCTATTTCAAAGCCTTACCGGGGCTCATATGGGTTCCGCATGAGCATAATTTGCAGCAAAGTTCCACCGGGTGCAACCTCACCGCACACCGCCATGAGAATTCTTCGCCAAGCAGCGAGTAAGTACTATGGGTGACCTCGGAAGCCGTCTGAACCATCTGTAACGCCCAATTTTATTTCCTTTATTTTTATTTTATTTTATCATCGACGCCGAGAACTCAAAGATTCGACTCAAAACGCCGTAGATGGGATGCCTTAGATTGAAAAACCGCTGCCCAAGGTCGATCCGCGGCGCCTCGTGGGAGGCCGCATCTAAAATCTCCATAACTTTGCACACGATCATCCGATTTGTCATTATGACCCCAATATGGAAAGATCTATGCGGAGCGCATGACAGGTAGATGCGCTAACGAAGCCTGACTGCGGCAAAGATGGGTTCTACATGAGCACAATTTGTGACAAATCTCAAGCACCGCGACTCAAGATACTGCATCCCATGAGAACTCTTCGCTAAGCGTCGAAGATCGGTGATGGGTGATCTCTCGGGAAGTCTTGGACCATCATTGATGCTACCCATTTTATTCCCTTTATTTTATTTTATTTTACCGTTGATGCCGAGAACTCGACGACAAGAAATGTTATGGGATGCCCTGATTAAAAAACATGAGCCGTGCCTATGCTGACCTGGTTCGACGACCGTGACGGAATCGCCATAAGTTCACACACGTTCATCCGATTCGCCATTATGACCCTAATCAAAAGATCTCGCGCACATGACGCGTGGGATGCCACGCGATCTCGTGAGACCCAGATCTAATTTCTGCCTATTTTGAAGCCTTACGGGTGTGTACCGGGTTTCAGAGCATAATTTAGAAATTCCACTGCAAACCACTAATACAAATCCCAGAACTCTTCAAGTTGAAGCCACAGAGCATTTCTATGATGGGTGACCTCTTAGGAAGTCATCGTGTTGAATCATCTATTGATGCAGCCCATTTTATTTTCTTTTATTTTTATTTTATTTTTTCATTAACGCCGGAGAACTCGGTGATCGACACTAAAAATGTCATAGATGGGATGCCTCGGACTGAAAAACATAAGCCGTAGAGCCCATGTGGCTGATCCGCACGTCTCGTGTGGAGGGGGCACGAAAATCGCCATAACATCGCGCACAACCATGCGATTTGCTATTATGACCCTAATCCAAAAAGATCTCCGAGACTGATGCACGATGTAAGAAGATCTGGGACATGTATCTCTAATTTTGGCTAGTTTGAAGCCTAACCAAATACGGACGAGTTCCGCATGAACATAATTTGTGACAAATCTACAGTGGGGGTGAACACACCAGCACACCATATCCTATGAGAACTCTTCATTAAGCGCGCTGGGTCAATTTGGGTGACCTCCTAGGAAGTCATCGTGTTGAACCATCTATTGATGTCGCCCATTTTATTTCCTTTTATTTTTATTTTATTTTATCATTAACGTAGAAGAACTTGGCAATCAACTTTGAAAACGTCATCGATGGGATACCTCGGATTGAAAAACACGAGCTGTGGGGCTCTGTGGTCGATCCATGATCTCGGAGGATGCACGATAATCACCATAACTTTGCGCACGATCGTCCGATTCAACATTATGACCGCAATCCAGAAAAATCTCCGCAGGGAACACAACGCGCAGATGTGCGTGTATCTCCATTTTGCTAGTCAAGCCTTACCGCTGCATGGGTTCCATGAGCATAATTTGTAAAAAATCTCCAACGGCGAGACCGCACAAAGACACCGCATCCCATGAGAACTCTTCGTGCGAGAGCAGTACTATGATGGGTAACCTCCTGAAGTCACATGTTGAACCATCCATATGATGCCGCATTTTATTTCCTTTTATTTGTATTTTATTTTAATGTTGACGTTGGAGAACTCGATGATCGACTCCTAAAATGTCATCGATGAAATGTCTTGGACTGAAAAACATGAGCCGTGGGGCCCACTAGGTTGATCCGCGTCTCGCGGTGGAGGTCGAACTAAAAATCCATAACTTCACGCATCATCGATTCGCCAATATGACCCCAATCTGGAAGGATCTCTGCGGGGCGCACGATGCGTAGATGAGTCGCAGGTGCATCTAGCGGGAACCATATCTCCGATTTTGACTATTTTGAAGCCTTACCGCGACACGGACGGGTTCGGATGAGCATAATTTGGCAAAGCTCTAGCGGGCGCAACCACACCTGCACACCAGATCCCATGATAACTCTTCAATTAAGCATGTTTCACAACATTATGATGGGTGACACCACTGAGAAAATCATCATTTGAATCGCCTATGATGCCGCATTTTATTTCCTTTATTTGTATTTTATTTTAACATTGACGTCAAGAACTCGATGATTGACTCAAAATGTCATCGATGGGATGCCTTGACTAAAAAAAGTGCCCACTGGATCCACTGCCTCGTGTGGAGGCCGCAGAAATTGCCATAACTTCAAGCACCATCATCCGACCGCCATTATGAACCCAATCAAAGATTCTGAATGGCGTAGATGACCCAGCGCATTTGCCAAGACCTATATCTCCATTTCAACTATATTACACCCAAGATGACGTTGGGATACACAATTTGCATAAAAGCTCTAGTGGGGCGGACTGCCGCACACGATCCCATGAGAACTCATCAAGCTGTATTTAGAGAGAGGTATGATGGGTTACCACTCTTGGGAAATCATCGTGTTGAACTATCTGTTGATGACATGCATTTTATTTTGTTTTATTTTTATTTTATTTTAACGTTTACATCGGAGAACTCGACGATCGACTCTAAAAATGTCATCAATGGAATACCTCAGACTGAAAAACATGAGCCATGGGGCCCACTCCGAAGTCTTGTGAGGAGGCCGCACGGAAATCACATTAACTTCGCACGCTCAGATGATTCGCCATTATGACCCCAATCCAAAAGATCTACGTGGCGACGATGCGATGAGTGCATACATCCCGGAACCATATCTCCGATTTCAACTATTTTGAATCCTTATCGCGGTACGGATGGGTTCCGCATGAGAATAATTTACTGCAAATCTCCAGAGCGATCGCACCGCACACCGCATCCCATCGTAACTCTTCGCTAACTGCTTGGGCAAGAGATGGACCTCCTCGGGAAATCATCGCACAACCATCTATGCTGCATTTTATTTCCTTTTATTTGTATTTTATTTTAACGTTGACGCCATAGAACTCGGTAATCGACTCCGAAAACTTCATCGTTGGGATGCCTCAGACTGAAAAACACGAGCCGTGGGGCCCACTAGGCTGATCCGCGCATCTCGTGTGGAGGTCGCACGGAAATCAACATAACTTCGTGCTCAATCATCGATTTTCCATTATGACCCCAATCCAGAAAGGTCTCCGCAGAACGCATGGCGCGCAGATGTGACACACGCCTGCTCTGACTGATCTAATTTCAATAATTCAAAGCCTTACCGGCATGAACGAGTTCGGATGAGCAATTTGCATCAAATCTCCAACATGACCTTACCAAAGACAAGATCACATGATAACTTCTTTAAGTTGCTGGCGAGAGCACTATGATGGGTGACCTCCTCGAAGCCGTCAACCAACCATCCGCATTTTATTCATTTTATATCCTTAATTTTATTTTCTTTTACTGACGGACTCACGCATCGACTCAATACATCTTAATGGATTGTCTTAGAAAAACATGATGACCACGCGATTGATCTACGCGTCGTATGGAGGTAAAATCACCATAACTTCGCAGAACGATCGTCCGATTCGCCATTCTCGCCGAATCAAAAGATCTGGGGTGCACAATGTAGATGAGTCGGCAAGATTGCGTCGTATCGATTTGGCGATTTCAAAGTCTTACCGCATACGTTCGACATGAGTGAATTATGAAATCTTCATGGGGCGACGCAGCACTGCATCACATGAGAACTTTTCGCTTAAACATGAAGTGCAAGTACTATGATGGGCATTGTCATCGGTTGAATCATATGCCCCATTTTATTTCCTTTATTTTTATTTTATTTTACCTGACGGAGAACTTGGAGATCGAATTTAAAACATCATCATGGGATGCCTCACTAAAACATGAGTCGTGGGGCCCACATGGCTGATACGCGCATCTCGTGTGGAGGACGCACGGAAATCACCATAACTTTGCGCACGATCATCGCCGCCATTATGAGCCCAACCGAAAGATCTCATGGGCGATGACGCTGCAGATGAGCCACAGCGACGCAGGAACAGATCTCCGAGCTTATTTCAAACTTACAAGGACACTGACCGCACTCAAAGACATTGCATCCCATGAGAACTCTTCGCTAAGATGCTGAGAGAAAGATACGACGGGTGATCTCCGAAGTCGTTTGAACCATCTGTTGATGCTGCTCATTTTATTTTCTTTTATTTGTATTTTATTTTAATGTTGACGTTAGAGAACTCAATGATCAACTCTATAAACATCATCGATGTGATGCCTCGGACTAAAAAATATGAGCTGTGGGGCCCATTAGACTGATCCGCATATCTCGTGTGGAGGCCGCACAAAAATCGTCATAACTTCAAGCACAATTGTCCGATTCACCATTATGACCAATCCGTAAAGATCTGTTGCGGGTAGGCCGCAAGTGTATCTCGGGACCAGATTCTCGATTTCTGCTATTTCTGCCTTTACTGCATTTGGATGGATTCCTGATGAGCTCAATTTGCAAATAAATCTCCAAATGGGAGCTACTACACTAAGACACCGATCCCATGAGAACTCTTCGCCAAGTTGCCAGAGAGTAGACCAGCGATGGGTGACCTAAGTCAAGTATCAATAACTGCTGATGCGCCCAATTTATTTCCTTTATTTTTATGTTATTTTACCGTTGACTTCAGATAACTCAAGATTGACAAAAGTCGCCGGATGGATGCTCGAAAAAATATGATGTGGGGCCCATGAGGTGTCTGCGGCGCGGAGTCCGCATTAAAATCACCATAACTCGCGGCCGATCCCGATTCGCCATTATGACCCCAATTGTAAAGATCTCCACGAGCACTATGCACAAATGATCTGGTCCATCTGATCTCATCTCGGCTATTTCAAGCTTTACCGCTTGATGGGTTCTGGGATGAGCACAATTTATGACAAATTCTAGCGGTGACCGCCAAAGACACCGCATCCCATGAACTCGCTAAGCTGCTGGTGAGCAATATTATGATGGGTGACCTCATGGGAAGTCATTATGTTGAACTATCTCTCGATGTCGCATATTTTATTTCCTTTTATTTTTATTTTATTTTACCGCTGACGCCAGAGAACTCGTGATCGACTCAAAAACATCGTAGATGGATGCCTCGCTATGAGTCGGTGGCCCACACGCTAATCGCATCTCGTAAGCGGCGTCACATGAAAATCACCATAACTTTGCACGATTTGATTCGCCATTATAACCCCAATCCGTAAAGATCTCCAGACAACGCAGATGAGTGGCATATGGCGGACCGATCCGATTTCGCTATTTCAAAGTTTTACCGCGACGGACGTGAGAACAATTTACGAAATCTTCCCGGGGTTACCGCACCAAAGACACCGCATCACATGAGAACTCTTCGCTAAGCGCTTAGAGTCATATTATGATGGGTGACCTCGGAAGTCATGTGAACCATCCGTTAATGCCGCCCATTTTATTTCCTTTATTTTATTTTATTTTACCATGACGCCGAGAACTTGGTGATTGACTTCAAAATATCTTGATGGAATGCCTTGACTAAAAACATGAGTCGGGGCCCACATGGTCGATCCAGGCTTCGTGTGGAGGACGCACAGAAATCACCATCACTTCATGCACGATCATCCAATCCGAAAAGATCTTCGCGGGGCGCACGACGCGCAGATGAGCCATAGGTGCATCTGGCTGGACTGGTATCTCTGATTTTGGCTATTTCGAAACCTTACCGTGGCACGAATGGGTTCCGGATTTGCACAATTTGCAGAAAATCTCCAGAGCCGCGACAAAGACACCGCCCTATGAGAACTCTTCGCTAAGCTGCGGGCGAGAGTATTATAATGGGCGACCTCGGGAAGTCGTGTTGAACCATCTTTGATGCCGCCAATTTTATTTCCTTTATTTTTATTTTATTTTTCATCGACGCCGAGAACTCAACATCGACCAAAAATGTCATGGATGCCTCAATGAAAACACGAGCCGTTGCTTTGATCCGCTGTCTCGCGCGAAGGCCGCAAGAAAATTGCCATAACTTCGCGCACGAATCATCCGATTCGCCATTGTGACCCCAATCTGGAAAGATCTCCGCGCCACCATGAGTCGCGATCTAGCAGACGATATCCCATTTCTATTATTGTCCTTATCGCAACACGGATGGGTTCTAGATGAGCTTGATTTCTGGCAAAGCTCAAGCAGGCGCAACCACACCTGCACACCAGATCCCATGAGAACTCTTCTAAGCTTGCGAGTAGTGCATATGATGGTGACCACCGTAAGAAATCGGTTGAACCATCGCTGATGCCGCATTTTATTTCCTTTTATTTGTATTTTATTTTAATGTTGATGCCGAGAACTCGATGATTAACTCAAAACGTGTCATTGATGCCCTCGACTAAAAAAACATGAGTGGGGGGCCCACTGATGATCCGCACATCTCGTGTGGTGGCCGCTCGAAAATCACCATAACTTCTTGCACGATCGTCTGATTCACCATTTTCACCCTAATCTGGAAAGATCTCCAGACAACATGTGAAGCAAGAAGATCCGGGCGACACATTCTCATTTCAACTAGTTCGAAGCCTTACCGCGGAACGGACGGGTTCCATATCAGCATAATTTACGGAAAATCTCCAATGGGCGTGACCGCACTCAAAGACACTGAGATCCCAGGACTCTTCAATTGCTGCTTGAGCAGCTTATGATGGGTGACCTCTAGAAGTCACGTTGAACCATCTATCGACACGCCATTTTATTTCTTATTTATTTTATTTTATTTTACCATTGATGCCAGTAACTCGCGATCGACTTCAAAACGCCGTCGATGGGATGCCTTGGACGTAAAAAACATGAGCCGTAGGGACCACCCGGCTGATCCACGCATCTCATGTGGAGACCGCAAAAAAATCGCCATAACTTCGTGCACGATCGTCCAATTTGCCATTACGACCCAATCCGAAAAGATCTCATGGAGCATGACGCCGCATGAGAGACGCATCTAGGGACTATCTTATTTCATCTATTTCAAAACCTTTCCGTGGCATGACCGGTTTCGCATGAGCACAATTTGTGGCAAATATCCAGTGAGCGCGACTGCACCCGCACACCAGATCCCATGAGAACTCTTCAGCTAAGCATGCTTGGGAGAGAGCAGTACTATGATGGGTGACCTCCTAGGAAGTCGTTGTGTTAAACCATCTATTGATGCCGCCCATTTTATTTATTTTTATTTTTATTTTATTTTAACGTTGATGTTGTAGAACTCAATGATCGACTCCAAAAATGTCATCGATGGGATGCCTCAGACTGAAAAACATGAGCCATAGAGCCCACACGGCTAATCCCCGCATATCGTGCGGATGCCGCATAGAAATCGCCATAACTTCGCGCACGATCATCCAATTCACCATTATGACCGCAATATGTAAAGATCTTCGCTGCGCACGCATATGAGATGTAAAGCATGTGGGACCTATCTTCGATTTCTACTATTTCAAAACCTTACCGCGACACATATAGTTTTCAGATGAGCAGAATTTTTGACAAATCTCCAGCGGGCACGACTACACCAGCACACAAGATCCCGTGAGAACTCCTCAATAAAACGTCTTGGGTGGAGCAAGATATGACGGTGACCTCAGAAGTCATGTTGAACCATCTGTTGATGCAGCCCATTTTATTTCTTTCATTTTTATTTTATTTTATCGTTGACACCGTAGAACTCGGCAATCAACTCCGAAAACGTTATCGATTGGATTCCTCGGACTGATAAACATGAGGCGTGGGGCCCAGTGGGATGATCAACGCGTCTCGTGTGGAGGCCGCACGGAAATCGCCATAACTTCGTGCACGATCATCTGATTTGCCATTATTTTATCGTTGACCCCAATCCGGAAAGATCTCTGCGGGGCGCACGACGCGCAGATGACCCGTAGATGCATCTATCTGGACCCGAATCTCTGATTTTGACTATTTCGAAGCCTTACCGCGGCACAGACGGGTTCCGGATGAGCACAATTTGCGACAAAGCTCCAGCGAGCACAACCAAACCTGCACACATATCCCATGATAACTCTTCGCTGCGGATTGGTTGAGCAATACTACATGACCACCCAAGGAAATCCATGTTGAACCATTTGTTGATGCTTATGCATTTTATTTCATTTTATTTTAATTTATTTTAACATTGATGCCGGAGAACTTGACGATCGACTCCAAAAACATCATCGATGGGATGCCTGACAAAAAAAACACGAATGGGGCTACTAGGTCGACCGCACATCTTGTGTGGAGGTCACAAATATAACTTCATGCACCATTTCGATTCGCCATTATGACCCCAATGAAAGATCTTCATGGGTGATGAGTGATGAAAGCGCATATAGAACCATATCTTCGATTTTATTTTTGAATCTTTTCCGCAAAGACATAATTGCATGAGCACAATTTGTCACAAATCTCCGGGTGCGACGCACTGCACATCGATCCCATGAGAACTCTTCGAACGCTTGGGTGAGCAAGATCGATGGGTGACCTCTGGGAAATCATCATGTTGAACCATATGTTGATGTCGTGCATTTTATTTATTTTTATTTGTATCTTATTTTAACATCTACGCTGGAGTACTCGGTGATCGACTCCAAAAATGTCATTGTTGGGATGCCTCGGACAAAAAAACACGAGCCATGGGGCCCACTAGGCTGATCCACGCATCTCGTGTGGAGGCCACACGGAAATTGCCATAACTCATAATAGTTTCTGCATTATGACCCCAATCCAAAAATATCTCCTGGCGACGACGCAGATGAGCCACGTACATCTAAGAAACCAGATCTGATTTCTATTTCAAGTCTTACCTAGACTAAGGTTCCGATAAGCACAATTTGCTCCAAATCTCTAGCGGGCACGACCGCACCAGAACAACAGATCTCATGAGAACTCTTCCATTAAGCATGCTTGAGCAAGAGCAATACTATGATGGGTGACCTCCTGGGTAGTCGTCATGTTGAACTGTCTGTTCATTCCACCCATTTTATTTCCTTTCATTTTTTTTGTATTTTACCGTTTATGTCGGAGAACTCAAAAGTCAACTCCGAAAATGTCATTGATTGGATTCCTCGGACTGAAAACCACGAGCCATGGGGCCCATGCGGCTTATCCATGTCTCGTGTAGACACGAAAATCACCATAACATCATGCATGATCGTCCGATTCGCCATTATGATCCCAATCGTGCACGACGCACAGATGAGCCATAGGTGTATCTGTCAGGACCCGTATCTCCGATTTCGGCTTATTCGAAGTCTTACCGTAAATGACGTTCCCATGAGCACAATTTAGCAAATTCTAGCGAAAAGACCGCATCAAGACACCGCATCCCATGAGAACTCTTTAGTTAAGCATGCTCCAGAGCAATACTATGATGGGTGATCTCGGAAGTTATCGTGTTAAACCATCTATTGATGCCGCTAATTTTATTTCCTTTTTTTATTTTACCGCTGAGCCGGATCGACCAAAATGTCATCGATGGGATACCTCGACTAAAAAACACACGCCATGCCCACTCTGATCCGCTCCTCGTGTGGAAGCCGCATAAAATCTCCATAACTTCGCATTACCCATCGCCTAATTCACAATTATGACCCTAATCAAAGATCTCCGTATGCACGACGCAAATGTGCCAGTATCATTTCGCTATTCCAAAGCCTTACCTGCATGGATGGGTTCCATGAGCACAATTTGTAGCAATGCTCCAAAGGAGCTTCACTGCATACACTGATCTCATGAGAACTCTTCAACTAAGTTGCAGCGAAAGATTAGGATGTGACTTCTAAGCCATGTGAACCATCTCTGATGCCGCTCATTTTATTTCCTTTATTTGTATTTTAATTTAACGTTGATGCTGAGACCATGATCTCAAAATGTCATCATGGGATCCTATCGAAAAACACGAGCCATGGGGCTCGCATCCACGCCTTCGTGGAGGCCGCACAAAAATTTCCTTAACTTTGTGCATGATCGTCTGATTCTCCATTATGACCCCAATCCGGAAAGATCTCTACGGGGCGCATGACATGCAGATGAGCCGCAGGTGGATCTCAAGGAATCTATCTCCATTTTGAATCCTTAATGCGGCACGGACGGGTTCTGCAAGAGAACAATTTTCGGCAAATCTTGGGACCTCACCCACACGATCCCATGAGAACTCTTCGCCAGCGTTGGGCGAGCAAGATTATGATGTGACCTCTAAAAGTCATCTTGTTGAACCATCTAGATGCCACCCATTCTATGTCCTTTTAATTTTATTTTATTTTACCGCGACGCCGAGAACTTGAGATCGACTCTAAAACGTCATCGATGGGATGCCTCGACTAAAAACACGAGTGGCGCCGGTGGTATCCATCTCGCGGTGGAGGCCGCATGAAAATCCAAAACTTCACGACGATCTTCGATTCGCAAATATGACCCAATCCAGAAAGATCTCCACGGGCGCACGACACGCAGATGATATGCATTTGAGACCAGATTCTCCATTTTGGCTATTTCAAGCCTTATGGCATAAGAGTTTCGCATGAGAACAATTTGTGGCTCTCCCGTGACCGCCAAAGACACCGTGATCCTATGAGAACTCTTTAGTTAAGCATGCTTGGGCGAGAGCAGATTATGATGGGTGACCTGGGAAGTCGCGTGTTGAATGATCCGTTGATGCCTCCCATTTTATTCTTTTTATTTTTTATTTTATTTTATCATTGTGGAGAACTCGATCAACTCAAAACTTAAATGGGATGCTTGACTAAAAAAACACGAGCGTGTGGCCCACTAGTCGATCAAGATCTTATGTGGAGGCCGCATGGAAATCACCATAACCGCATTGTCCGATTCTCCATTAACACCACAATCCGGAAAGATCTTTATGATACGAGCAAGTGAGCCGCCACATCCGCGGCCCCATATATCCGATTTCGCTATTTTAAAGCTCTATGCACACAATTTATGAAATCTCCAACGGAGGCAACCTCACCAAAGACACCATCCCATGAGAACTTTTCGCTATGCGTTGCGAGAGCAAGATTTGATGGGTGAGCTCCTCGAAAGTCATCGCGTTGAACCATCTATTGATGCGCCCATTTTATTTCCTTTAATTTTATTTTATTTTACCGTTGATTGAGAACTCAACGATCAACTTCAAATCATCTCGATGGATTCCTCGATCAAAAAAAACATGAGTCGTGCCCATGCGTCGATCCGCCATCTCGCATGGGTCGCATGAAAATTGCCATAACTTCATGCACGATTGTTTGATTCGCCATTATGACCCCAATCCGGAAAGACCTCAAGGCGCACGACGATAGATTGCCAAAGCGCATGGGACTCGATCTCCAATTTGCTATTTCAAGCTTTACCGTGGCACGATGGGTTCCAGTGAGCACAATTTTACCAGATCTCCGCGGCGCACCGCACCAAAGACACCCATCCCATGAGAACTCTTCAATTAAGCAAGCTTGGGAGAGCAAGATTTATGATGGGTGATCTCCTAGGAAGTCATTATGTTGAACGATCTATTGATGTCGCCCATCTTATTTTCTTTTATTTTTATTTTATTTTACCATTAACGCTTGAGAACTCAGCAATCAACTCCGAAAATGTCATCGATGGATGCTCGACGAAAAACCGAGTCATGGGGCCCAGATCATCCAGCGTGCGAGGCCGCATGGAAATCGCCATAACTTCACGCTTCCTCATTTGATTCGCCATTATGACCCCAATCCAAAAAGATCTATATGATGACGCGCAAATGTACTATAAAGATCCGGTAGGACCTCAGACTGATTTCATTATTTCAAGTCTTACCTGCAGACGAAGTTCCGATGAGCACAATTTGAAGAATCTCCGGACGCGACCGCACTAAAGACACCGATCCTATGAGAACTCTTTAAGCGCGTGACAAGAGTAAGATATGATGGGTGACCTCCTAAGTCATCGATCAACCATCTGTTGACGCCACTCATTTTATTTTCTTTTATTTTAATCTTATTTTATAGTTGACGCCAGAGAACTGATCGATTGACTTCAAAAACGTCGTCGATGGGATGCCTCGAACTAAAAACTCGAGTCGGGGCCCACTTAATGATCGACGATCTCGCGAGGCTCATGAAATTTTCATAACTTCGTGCATGATCATCCGATTCGCCATTATGACTTCAATCCGAAAAGATCTCCATGGGGAGAACGATGCACAGATGTGCCGCAGGTGCATCTGGTAGGGCCCGATCTCCTATTTTAGCTAGTTCAAAGTCTTACCGCAGAACGAACGTGTTACGCATGAGCATAATCTCCAGTGGGCGCGACCGCACCAACAAACCATATCCTATGAGAACACTTCAGTTAAGCATGCTTCGGCGAGAGCGGTACTATAATGGGTGACCTCCTGGGAAGTCGTCGTATTGAACCATCTGTTGATGCCTCCCATTTTATTTCCTCTTATTTTACTTGACGCCGCGATAACTCGAGATCGACCAAAATGTCATCGATGGGATGCCTCGACCAAAAAAATGCAAGCCGTCGACGCTGTCGAGCATGCCTGTGGAGATGAAAATTTCCATAACTTCAAGCACAACCGCCTGATTCGCCATTATGACACCAATCCAGAAAGATCTTGTTGTGCATCGACGCTGATGACCAAGAGCTTCAAGGGTCACGATTCGATTTCCGCAAGTTCAAGCCTTACAAAATACAGTTCCACATGGTAGCACTATTTCAGATTAATCTCCAAAGCAGAGTTTAACCGCGACCAAAGACAGAGATCCCATAAGAACTATTCAATTATGTGTCGGGAGGCGCATCGACCCTCCTTGGAAGTCGCCGTATAAACCATCTGCGACATTTTATTTCCTTTATTTTTGTATTTTATTTTAATGCCGACGGTGATAATTCGACTTTAAAGGTCATCGATGGGATGACTCAAATAAAACACGAAGCCATCGATTCGATGGAGGCCGCATAAAATTGTCATCAAAAAATGAGTCGCAGCGATCTCAAGGACATGTACCTCCCATTTTGGCTAGTTTGAAGCCTTACCGCTAACGTGACTTATTCTGATGAGAACAATTTCAATCTTCAATCTTCAACTGCTCACCGCACTGACACCAGAGCACATGAGAACTATTCAGTTAAGTGTGTTGGCTGTGAGCAATACTACGATGTGACCTCCTGAAGTCTTTGTGTTGAACCATCTCTGCTATCGCTTCATTTTATTTCCTTTTATTTTTAATTTATTTTACCATTAACGTTGGAGAATTCGGCGATCAACTCTGAAAATTTCGTTGATGGGATGCCTCAGACTAAAAAATACGAAATGAGATCTCAAGGCCGATCTATGTGTTCGTGGTGGAAACCGCGAAAATTGTCATAATTTCGTACAATCGCCCACAATTTGCCATTATGATCTCAACCGAAAGATCTCCTGGCCATGACGCTAGATGAGCAAAGCAGGAGAATCAAGGACTCGAGATCTATGATTTCGCTATTTTGACGCTTTACCGCAAAATGGCTCATGAGCATAATTTACAAAATCTCCAAGAGCGCGACCGCATCAAAGACACAAGATCCTACGAACTCTTCGCTAAGCGCAAGCGAGCAAGATATGAGACGGTGACCTCTAAGTCGACATGTTGAACCATCTATTGATGCCGCCTGTTTTATTTCCTTTTATTTTTTTTATTTTGTCATTGATGTCGGAGAACTCGATGATCGACTCTGAAAACGTCATCGATGGGATGCCTCAGACTCAAAAACATAAGCCGTGGTCGACTGATCCGCGCATCTCTTGTGGAGGCCACATGAAAATCTCCATAACTTTGTGCACGATCGTCCAATTCGCCATTATGACCCCTATCCGGAAAGATCTCCGCGTGGCGCATGATGCGCAGAGTGCCAAAGGAGAATCTGGTGGGACCCAGATCCACTCGCTATTTCAAGTCTCCGCAGACGGGTTTTATATGTGCACAATTTGCAATCTCCAATGCGACCGCTTCCAAAGACACTATATCAATGAGAACTCTTCGCTATACGAAGTGGAACAATACTATGATGATTCAAAAGTCGCATATCAACCATCTCTGATGCCACCCATTTTATTTCCTTTTATTTTTATTTTATTTTACCGCTTATGTCCGTAACCTAAAATTGACTAAAACATCGCCGATGGGCTCATCGAAAACACGGGCCTGCGGGTTGATTCGCGCATCTCATGTTGAGGCCATATGGAAATCGTTATAACGTCATGCACGATCATTCGATTTGCCATTATGACCCAATCCGGAAAGATCTCCGTGGGGCGCATGACGTGCAGATGTGCCTCAAGCCCATTTGGTGGGACCCATATATTCGATTTCATTTGAAGCCACATACCTAACGTTCCATGAGCACAGCTTTGCGCAAATTCTGTGCACCGCACCAACACACCGCATCCCATGATAACTCTTCGCTTTAGCTGCGTGCCAAGATTTGAAGCATCGTGTGATCGAACCAACTATTGATGAAACCCATTTTATTTCCTTTTATTTTCATTTTATTTTACCATTGACGCCGGAGAACTCAAAAATCGACTTCGAAAACATTGTTGAAGAGATGGCTCAGACTGAAAACCATGAGCCGTGCCCACGAATCTTCACGCCTCATGGGCCGCATCTAAAAATCACCAAATCTTTCATTGTCCACCATCTCCGATCAAGTTCCATCATCCACGCTTCAAGAAAAGCCATGAAGGTCGACCGGGAAAAAGAGAGCCCCATCGGTGATCCGCACGCCAAGAGATCCCATTCCATCTACACCGACCGAGGGCGTCGAAGCTATCGCCGACCTCCTTCTTTAGTTGTGGCAAGAGGGCATAACTACCACGGAGCATCGTAGTCATGCCATCACCACCACCATCGCAACAGATCTTGGAGATAGCAATAATAGAGGGATGAGGAGGTAGTTCAATTTCCGCCATGGTGATAGATCCTCCTAGGAGTACCACTCCACCTAGATCTAGTGAGAGTCTGGTGCATTTATCCTTCAATGAGCGTAGTCCTCACAAGATTAGCTCTCCTGTAGCATGGGAGGTTAGTTGTATTTTTGTTCATGCTCATGATCCTACCATTGGTTAGCCATGATCATTTATGCCTGCTCAGTTGGATCGGTCCTTAGATGACATTGTAGCTCAATATCTTGTTGAGAAGAAATAAATTATAGGGTATGCCTGGTGCTACCTAGAAAAAGATAAGGTTAGATTAGATCCCAATGAAGATGACTTGTTGGAATATTTAGCTGAGGTTCATATGGTAGACACCAGGGGTTCCCTCCTACGAGATCAACAGACTTTAGAAGGTGTTACGACCAAACATGATGACACAGCTCATTCGACCCAACACCTCCTTCAACAACTAAAATAGATGTATGAATAGAGAGATAGGATGGGAAAGAGGCTTAAAGACTTGCAAGCAGTAGTTTTGGCACTTCAGAACCAAGCCCCAGCAGTGCATCCTACTATTGCAGAGACTGGTCAGCCTAAGTTGTTGCATGTCTTGGATCAAGCCAAGACTTCACCTCCAATAGAGTAGGGAAACACTAGCTTGTATAGGAAGGTAGTGGATAATACCTCCGTACAAGAAAAGTATATCAAACTCATGGTTGAGCAACAAGTGAGAGAAACATTAGCACAAGCCCAAGGAGGATCATCGATTCCAAAGGGTAGACCCTACCCAGAGGAATTCGATGCCATCCAGTATCCTAAGGGTTTTATGCCACCTTCTTTCAAGAGTTTTGATGGCAGCGGGAACCCACGACAGTACATAGTGCACTGTAATATTTGCAACACGGTGGCAATGCGTTAATATTCGACTTTTGTAAGCAATTTAGCAGTATCACCTTTGATTGAGACCGAACTCCCCAATAGTTTGGTGAAGACTTTATTGAGTTGGAGCAACTCTTCATTAAGAGGTTTGCGAGCTCAACAAAGGGTTACAGGCGATCTCAAAGACAATAACACCGGCTACTCCTAGTTGATTATTCTCGTGATGGCACAATTTGAGTATGAAATGTGAACCGTAATTGTCTAAACAACATGCCATTGAAATTTATTAAAGAATATTCTGCCCCCACCTTCATGCTAAAAGGATTTACCATCAAAACATTCGAGAAGCTAATCAACAAGGCAGTTAGTTTACAAGGAGAAGCTAAACAGTTGCCTTTTTTGGATCAATCATTAAAGCCAAAGCCACATAAAGCATATGAGAAGATGCTAAGGGCAGTAGCAGTGTTGGACAAGGGTAAGAAACCCACCGAGATCAAGCATAAGAGACCTCGAAGCTCCGCTTCTCGCCCACCACCTCTTAGCCATCCCACCTACCGGCACAACAACCTCCATGACCTTCGTCGCCTCCTCCTCAGCCATATTCACAGTAGCGATACATATACCAATAGCCAGGTAGCTATCATCCACCTAGTCTTTTGGATATGCTTGTGGAGAATCAGCTCAAAGTTGATTATAAATATCCTCGCTCATCTAAGAAAGTTGCCAGCTAAGTTAAGCATATATGATACCCTTATCTTATCTAAAGATGTGAGAGAATCATTAATCAAGGCTCTTCTTGATCCAGAGATATGCTTAGCTCAGCTGACCGCTATTGGAGATGAGGCAGATTATTCAAGAGAAGCCCAAGGAATCACCTTCACAGATGAAGACCTTCTTCTGGGGGACATGGAACACAACCGTCCTCTCCACATTAGAGTGGATATGGGCAGATTTAGTCTTTCTGGTTCTTAACAGTGCATGTGAACAACCCTTTCCTACTTGAGTATTGACATCTCTACACTCTGAGGAGATCGGATAACAGAGGATTCAATAAATAAGGTGAGAGGGCTTGAGGTTATATAGTATTACCTTTGGAAATAGGTGACTGTAAGACCGAAGCCAAGGTTTATATAATTGATTCGAATACATTGTTCACTACTTTGATCAGTTGGATACATTAGAAAAAAGATGATTGCATCCTCCCTTCAAGTGCATCAAGTTCAAGGGATGGAATTTAATACTGTGTCAAAGGAAATTAAAAGCCATTTTTATTCAGAGAGGTTGAGATAAATGAAGATGCGACCTATTATCTTCTGTAAAACACTTTTTCGCGTGAACTTGGTCAAAATTCAAATGCAAAAGAAAAAGAAAAATAAGAAAAAGAAAAGGAAAAAAGAAAAAGAAAAGAAAAATGAAAGTTCAAGTGAACGAAAAGGAAATCAAGGAAGAAGTAGAGCATGTCACATTCCACCCACATTCATTCCATCATATGGACATATGGGTAGGATGACTCAACCTCACGTGAGGCAGGCAAATGAGGCGTCCAAAGTGGAAGACCCTCCTGGCGCCACCAACAGGGGTTATGTTCCAATTCACAGAAGTACCCCTACTATTCACAGACTTGGAATCTAGCTGAGGATGAGTCTAATGTGATTAGCATACCACCAACCCCTCTCATTTCATCGAGGTGACACTCGAGCTAGATAGCGATGAAGACCAGGACTCCAAGCAAAGCACGAATGTATTCAAATCAAGTTTATATGAAACTATCAGGCAGCAGTAAGGAACTTTAGATTTAACCTCACTTTCCTCTCAAAAAAGTTGAAGGTTTAGTAGGAACCTCCCGCCTTTTCATGTATGTCGTCAAGAGATTCTATTGGGATCATCATCCTCAAGTCCAAATTGATGTAGACTTGAGGATAATTCATATAAAGAATTAATAGAATTACCTTTGATTGATATTCTCATGCTCTAATCTTGAAAAGAATGGTTTGATTCCTTATACATGGTCCAAGCAGCTAGTGTGTACTTCAGAAGTGGAATAATAGGCGGATGCACAATCAAGATCGACTGGATTTAATATAGTGGGTCCAATGACAACAATGATTACTACTTAATTGTTACCACCATCTGAATCGATAGGTTCTTCTTAAACCACACTAACTTTATGAGGATGTGTGTTTAGAAATTTTGATGATCCAGATGATCTCCAAATCAAAGATGCATTGACAAAATTTGAAGAGGAAATCCAATCAACTATTGACAAGCTCAAAGAAATCAACCTCGGGATAGAAGAAAATTCACACCTGACATACATTAGTTCGTTGTTGAATGAAGAAGAAAGTAATGACTTAGTTAGGCTATTGCTTGAGTTTAGACTACTTGCTGGAGTTATGAAGAGATGCTTGATTATCTCCTCAATAGAGTCCAAAAAACTAGCAATAGACCCTAACGCTAAACCTATCAAGCAAGCTCCTAGATGCATGTGATTAGAAATCAAACAACATGTCATTTTTGAAGTCAAGAAATTGATCAATGATAGTTTCGTCAGGGAAAAAAAATACCCTACCTGGTTAGCCAGTGTTGTGTCAGTTAAGAAAAAGAATGGCCAAATTTACATATGCATCAATTTTAGGGACTTTAATAAGGCATATCCTAAAGATGAATTTCTTCTTCCTATGCTAGAATTAATGGTGGACATCGCCTCATCTCATGCGATTCTCCTTCATGGATGGGTCATCTACAACCAAATCAAGATGGCCCCGAGGATGAAAGAAACAGCTTTTTGAACCTAAATCTATTATTATAAGGTCATGCCTTTGCTAGTGCTACATACCAATGGGCCATGACTCAGATCTTCAATGAACTCATTCATCATCAGGTTGAGTGATATGTTGATGATCTAGTAGTTAAGAGCAAAGAGAAGGAAGATCACATCTTTGACTTGAGAGTAGTTTTTGAACGATTAAGATAATATAACCTCAAAATGAATCCTCTGAAGTGTGCATTCTGAGTAGAAGTTCCTTGGTTTGTTGTCCACACGGGAATAGAGAGATCCAAAAAAGATCAAAGCTATCTTATAAATTCCACCACTAAAAGTTTAACTCAACTCGATCTTTCCAAGGTGTATCTAAGATGCTTTATCTCCAATCTATCTGAAGATGCATAGCACTTGTCAAAAAAGGATGCCAAGTTTAAGTGGGATGACAAGTGCCCATGCTTTGAAGATATCAAACAAGATTTGGTGAAGCCGCCTAGCACTCTATCAAGCTGCCACTCATCTAAACCGCTACATTGATGACTCTCGACACTTTGTTGACTCAAGCCAATGACGAAGGGAAGGAGAGTGCTCTCTACTACCTCAGCCATTGTCTGATCACTCCTGAAGTGAACTACCCACCTATTGAGAAACATTTCCTAGCTTTAATCTTCATATCCCAAAATCTATGACACTATAAGCTTTCTCATAAGGTGAACTTGATTTTAAGAATCAATCCACTATAGTATCTCATGACACGACCGACGTTATCCAAATGGTTGGAGCGTTGGTCCATGATTCTCTCGTAGTTTAATATCACATTCATCCGCGTGAAAGGACAAGCACTAGGAATTCTTACACATCACTACTACATTCCCCGCTTAGTAATTCCCCTAATGAACAAATCATGAACTTGGGGAGGTTGAAAAATCACCATTGGGAGATGTATTTTGATGGTTTCTTTTAAAAAAGGAGAAGAACCACATCTACTATTCTAGAAAGGCGTAGGAATAGTTCTCTTAACTCCTGACCGTGATGTGATGAGATTCTCATACTATCTCTTCAATCCTTGCACCAACAATGAAGTCGAGTATGAGGCTTTGATTGTCGGGAGTTAACCATTATAGTGTTAAGAGCATCAACATCTAGGATTCTCGCCGTATCAACCGACATCGTCCTACAAGGTTCTAAACCTAAGCTTGTCATTACCAGTATACCATGAAAGTTGGCCCAAATCAGGTCACCATCTACAAGGTTCCTCGAGGAGATAACGTACAAGAAATGCTTTGGCCAAACTTTCCAAGGAATTGACATGAAGATGAGTTCATTCCAATAAGGGTCCAAAATAGAAGTCATATCCCTTATTGATGTTGAACTCATCGAGACTTTCTTGAAGGGGAGGTTGTCGCCAATAAATGAGGAGTCGGATTGGAGGCAACCATTCATAGATTACTTGAACACCTAAAAACTACCTCAAGAGAAATCACAAGCCCATCGATGAACTAGAGAGCTCATCCTTGCTCTCATGGATGGCACCTTATACCGACGGCCTTTGATCAAATGTGGTTACGTTGTTTGACAAACATGAAGCCCGTAGATTGTGATCGAGGTACATTCAAGTCTATGAGTGCCTAGTTTGAAGATGAAAGCAAAGATCAAGACACTAGATATTACTATCGATGAATATTATGGAGATATAGAGATGCTACCAATGTCGTATACAGTGGTCCTACATCAACCACCCAACATTCTAACTTTACATTAGCCTCATTTTGAGTGTTGTACGACATATTGGGTCTTATCAACCTCCTTTTCCAAGGAGCATCGTTCATTATAGCCACCACTACTTTTCCAAGTGGAAGCAATCGCTAGAGAGGTCATAGCTCAAAGATGTGCTCCATTTTTTCAAGAATCATATCGATATGTGTTCCTGCATCGAATTAATTATATCTGATAATGGTATCGCATTCAAGAGCAACAAAATCAGTAGCTTCGCTAAGAGACATAGTATAGATTGGAGATACTCCACCATCTACTATCCTGTGAAAAAATGGCCTAATGTAAGCATTCAATAAAACTCTCATCAAATTACTAAAGAAGATATTTGATGACAATAAGCATAGTGGCATGAGCTTGTTGAAGCTTGTGGCCTACCGCACCACATACAAACTACAACTCAATCCTGCTCTCCTTAGTGTTTGGGTCAGAATTCTACCATTAAGTTCAACTTGTCACTAATGATAGTAATGGATAGCAAAATCACTACAGAAAGCAGTGGTTGTAAAGAAGAGCTCAAGGTTTGGAGGAGAAACGCCATGGTGCCAAACCTCGACAAAGGCCAAAATGATTCAAGCTCACAACAAGCGGGTCCACCCTAGAACTTTTCAAGTAGGAGAGCTTGTCCTAGTTTTAAGGAGACCAATTATTGCCTGTCAAAAGATGGGAAGCAAGTTTGAACCCACTTGGGAAGGCCCTTGGTCATAGAAAAGGCCTACCAAGGAGAATCTTATCAGCTTATTTATTGTAAAGGGAAACACCCGATGCTTCCAATTAATGGGTTCTATTTGAAGAAATAGTACCCATAAAAACATGTTTGAAAGAAATTATCATCAAAAGAACAAAATTTCATTCCAATTTATCAAAATCTTCTTCATTCAAGTGTTTTTTGCTTATTTTGAATGCCATGACGTTTTATGGTGGTGTAAGAGAACCCAAGAGGCATCCTATCCCTCTTTCACAAAATGAACACATCAAACAAAAATTTCCCAATGCTACTAGAATAGGTGAGAGAACCCAAGAGGTATCCACTAGCACAACTAAGTTAGGTGAGAGAACCCAAGGACATCCTTTCTTTGTGGGATCACAACGCCATTCATGGCAATATTTCATCAATTCCCCATGTTTTTGGATAAGAAGAGAACCGAGAGGCATCCTATTCCTTCTAACACAAATACTAAAAAAATCAAACATGTATCTTTTATCTCGCTATTTTGATGTGGAGCAAGCCCCTGGCAATATACTCATTAGTGCCTGGTCGTTAACATGCTACCTACTCAGATGCAGGAGAAAGTGTATATCATTAGTTCAGTGCTAACATACACCTTGCTGATGTCACCCCAAAGCTTTTCACAATGTGAGTCCTCACCACAACCATTAAACCAATGAGCATCTTGTTAGTTTGATAGACTCACCGCCAAGCTAGTTATCATTGATTTTATTTAAGAAGATGTGAGTCCCCATGCTTTTCTTAAACTAACCATCATGCACCAACCTCGAGTATATTTAGGTTTAGTTAAGTCCCTAGTTTCCTTTTCTTAACTACTTTGAGTCGATATAAGTCCCCAAAGGACATTCACGTAGTCGCCTAGTCGAAAGACTCACAAATCAACAGGGTCCACGATAAATAAACAAAATAAACAAATAATTTAATTCGCTTATGGATTAGAAATTCAAGCACCCAGTGGCCCCTTTCCTAAGTAGACATCTTATCTTTAGTCACAGAAATCCTATAGAATTGGCTACGCTTGAGTCAGATAAGTCCCCGTCAACACTCTAGAGTCACCCTTCATGTTCAATCTATTTTGCCATAAATAGTTGTCTGAAAATTTCACTTTGACCATGTAAGTCTACTACATTTTTTCTAATGGATCAAAATCGACTAAATTTTAGTTGGGTTGATATGTTACCTCGTTAATGTGTCACCCACTCTTTTATTAGGAAAGATGTGAGTCCGTTTCTTCCCTGAAGTTAATCATGAAACCAAAGGCACCCCTTTGGTTGATACTCCCCTGCCAAGTTACTCCCTTTGATGGTAATTGAGCTAGATCAAGGACAACACGCCCCTACTTCAAGGTACCCATCGCAAATCATGGGATCCATAAAATAGTTTAAAATGAAATTAATTTTGACTATCTTGAGCTAATTTAAGTCCCAATAAAGATTCACTCAATACTATCTGTCGGGTTCATTTGTTGCACAAGCAACCGACACCCTAGTGGTTTCTTATTTTGGAAGATGTGAGTCCTTACGCTTTCTTCTTAACTTGATCATTGCAAACCAAAAGTAAACTCCTTTGGTTGGATAGTCTTACTATATTATTGGTAGACTTCCCCTTTGGATTGGTAAATGCAGTAGATCAATGCCAACACGGCCCCTACTCAGTGTAGTCCATTGTAAACCAATGGGATCTATCAAAAATAATTAAAAATGAAATTAATTTTGACTATATTTGAGCTGATTTAAGTCCTCCAGTGACATTCACTCAATAGTCATCCCTAAGTTGGGTTCGATTTGTTGCACAGGCAACTGATCACCCCAGTGGTTCCTTATTTTAGAAGATGTGAGTCCCTACGCTTTCTTCTTAACTTGACCATTACAAACTGAAAGGTAACCCCTTTGATTGGATAGTCCTATGTGGTTGGTAGACTACCCCTTTTGGATTGGTAAATCTATGTTAGACTAAGGCCAACACGGCCACTACTCAATACCGTCCATTGCAAACCGATGGGATTCATCAAAAATAACTAAAAAAAATGTAATTAATCTTTGACTATCTTTGAGTTGATTTAAGTCCCCTAGCGACATTCACTCAATAATTAGCCTAAGGTTGGCTTTAATCCATTGCCTCACTAATGGATCACCCCAACAACTGATCCCTACTTTGGGGGATGTAAGCCTACTACACTTTCTTCCTAGTACAACTGCTGCACACCAAAAGACAACCCCTTTGGTTGGAAAATCCTACCGTGTGTTTGATATACTACCTTTTTGGATTGGTAAATCTGAGTTAGGCCTAGTCCAACATGACCCCTACTCAGTGTGATCCATATTAAACCAACAGGGTCCATTCCAAAATCCAAAATTTTAAAAAAATCTGAAATAAATTCAACACTCCTCCCTTGGTGGAGTCAAACTAAACAAACAAAACAAAATCCAATCAACCTCCCTTAGTGGAGTCAAATCAAATCAACAATCAAACAATCAAAATAATCAAATCAATCAGCTACTCCTTAGTGAGATGCAAATCTTTCTTGTTTCCCTAATCAATCTCGAATTCTAATCCATAGCGGATTTCACAACCTCTTGTCCCCAGTGGATGACTTTAACTTGTTCCTCTAGTGGAGAGTTCACATTTTCATCCCTAGTGGAACACCAAATCCTAAATCAATAAATCAAATCAACTTTTGCCCCAGCAAGAATCAAATCAAATCAAACCTCTCATCCCCCAATGGATGACTTGAACATTTTCCCTAATGGAAGGTTCACATACTCAAGTCAATAATCCAAACTACTATCCTTATCATCGGATGATCAGTCACCCTATTGAAAATTTTTATGTCTTCAAAGATTGGCTAGAAAGGAAGTATCAGCGAGCTGAATTTACACTATCCGATAGTGTTCTAGTTAACCCAAAAGAGAGTCTACTAGGATGATTACGTCCTCTTTCATATCATCCAACAAAGACAAACAGAAGGATAAATTAGTTCAGACTGAAGAATGAAAACAATAGTTTCCAAAAAGTGCGTGAAGATGCTAAAATAGTTAAAATATGTCCCTAGTGTCAAGTGGAAATCACCGCTTGAACCTATATTGGACTTAAGAGAGATGCTTAAACCAAGTATTTGGGCTTCTCAATGGCATTTTGATAAGGCTACTTCATCACAACATGATAAGCAGTCAACCAAAGAAGCTGTCTAAGAAAAAAAGATCAAGAAGAGAACTATAACTCAAAAGATCATTAACAATCTAGAGGAGTATCACAAGCCAGCAAGACAGCCATTTGGGCTTGCAGACTTCATGCTAAACTCTCAGCATTCTTTGAATCGGATGAAGAAGATAATGGTGAGTCTTGTCGGTAGAGACATGCAGATCATCATGTGATGTCAGATATTCTTCAACATCGATTAGTCCAAGATGACAAGACTAGTCAGATAAACTTGACCAGCCCATCGAAATTTTTATCAAGAAAGCAAGAAGAGACTGAGGAGCTAATGTATGAATTTTATTTAATGGCCCAACAAGACAATAATAGTTCAGACGAAGATCTATGTTTTCTTGACGGAGAGGAGTCAGACTCATCCATATCACCATTATGAAATGTATGGCGTTGAAAAATAAGGCAAACCCTTTTGGCCAATCTTCCGATAAGAAGGAACTTGAAGAAACTATCTCTTGAAGAATCGAGCAAGATAAGGTGATTCAAGTTTAGTTGAAAAGTGATAAAGTCTTACCACCTTCATCAAAGCAGGGATATGCAAATAAAGATAAATACAAACTAATTGAAGTCAATGAAGATATCGTTCCCAGAAATCCTAGAGTGAAGCCTAAAT
Organism: Cymbidium sinense; assembly: GCA_021442155.1. Lineage (NCBI taxonomy): Eukaryota > Viridiplantae > Streptophyta > Magnoliopsida > Asparagales > Orchidaceae > Cymbidium > Cymbidium sinense. The sequence goes on from JAKCPB010000921.1 coordinate 135,989, forward strand.
CAAGCGAAAAGATAGATTATAATATTCTATCACATCGAGAAAGATCCTGCACAATTAAGTGTATGCGAGGATCTCTTAATGTCAAAAGACCTCAGAAACTTTGATACAAGCTCTCGATTGGAGAGTTATGAAGCTTACTTTCTTGAAATGCATGGTAGCATTGCAAACTCAAGATCTCCCAGTAATCATATTTTCTAAAGAGGATCTTATGTTGGAAATGGTAGATCACAACCATCCTCTATATGTCACTATAGAGAGTGATAGCATCTCAATCAGTCGAATACTGATTGATCCATGTTCTTCTATCAATCTCATGAGTCTAAAGGTATTGAGAGGATTATCACTCAATATCCAACATCTTGGGAGAGATAAATTGATGGTTCATGGATTGAATGAGAAAGGGCAGAAAACTCTTGGTTCTTTTATTCAACCATTCAAATTCAAGGATTTATATACAGAAGCCAAGTTTCATGTAATCGATGCTAATACATCATTTAGAGCTCTCTTGGGCCGGCCGTGGCTACATGAGTATGGCATGATCCCATCAACTATGCATCAATGTATGAAATATGGAGAAGAATTGAGAATTCTCGGTAACTACAACCATTCTCCCAGATGAAGCAAAAAATCTATGAAGATGCAAAGTACTTCATCCTCAAAGATCCTAAGCCAACAAAGCCTCTTGAAGCGGTAGCATCCACTTGAGGAACTAAGAGCAATTTCACAAAATGAAAGAGCAAACAAGGAGGAAGAAAGAAGGCAATCCACTCTCCTAAAATACTTGATTACACCTAAATCAAGAAAATCAATTCCACATTTGGGGATTGACAAAGAAGAAGAAGAAGAAGAAGATATTCTTATCAAACATAAGATAACTTATAAGTTCTCAAGAAAAGCAGAGTATGAAATAAGTGATTTTGATTCAGACTATGATTTTGAATCTACTTATGGAAATAGAGTTCAGATGGTTGCATCAAGGAGAATAGCTCACTTAGCAAACTCAGATGACTCACTCAAAATTATACCCATCCCTCAGCAGTGCTTCAAAGAAATCAGTCCACTGGATGTTCATAATATTGAAGAATTGATAACATTCTATGTGTCACCATTGAGTGAGAGTGGCAGAACAGGAACTCTATTTTACAAATCTGAAGAGTCTCAACCTTAAGATTTTGAGCGACGCTCAACATAAAGTTACGATGAGATATATAAGAATACCAATATACTATCCATAAAAAATGCGAAGAATGATGCATAAGCTTGGAGTTCATATTGGAACTACTAAACATAGGACTCAAATCTTTAACAAGACGTGGAGCCAAAGAAGCCCTCATCCATGAGAAGTGATAAGTTTATCACTAAAGGTGCAGGGTTCATCCACAAATCTCATCAAGATAGAGCCTTATAATATAATAGAAATGAGATAGAAACTCTTAGTGATGAAGAAGATGATTCTCCATGAAATTCTTCTTAAAATGATGAAGTAGCTAAGCCGAAGAACTTGAAGATGGTGGAAAAATAGCTATGGATGAACTTAAAGAAGTCAACCTAGGAGCGGAGGATGATCCTCATCCAACTTTCATTAGTGCCCCTTACATAAGAAAGTTGAAGAGCTAAAAATGCTACTTTGTGAATTTGATTTCTTTGCACGGACATATTCGAAATGCCGGGGCTTATCCCATGTAGAGTTCACAAACTAGCTATCAAACCCATCTGCAATGTCAGCAAGCTCCTAGGCGAATGAGATTGGAGATTGAAGAATAGGTAATTGCATAAACTAGAAACTAATCAAAGCGAGGCTTCATCCGGAGAAGTATGCGATTGGATAACATTGTCCTAGTTAGGAAGAAGAATGGCCAAATCGTCTGCATTGACTTCCGGGGACCTAAATAAGCATGCCCAAAAGATGACTTTTTCAATTAGAACTACTAGTGGACAACACTTCTATGACATGTTCTCATTTATGGCGGATCGTCGAGGATACAACCAAATCAAAATGACACCAAGATGAAAAACATACATCATTACACTATTGGCATATATTGCTACGATCATGCCCTTTGGCTTGAAAAATCTTTGGCTACATACCAAAAGCCATGACATGTATTTTGATGAATTAATTCATCAAAGGTGGAATGTTATGTCGATGATTTGGTGGTAAAAAGCTTAAATTGTTAAAACCACTTTGAAGACTTGAGAAATGTATTGGAGAGAATTAGAAAATATGATCTCAAGATGAATCCTTTAAAATGTGAATTCGGGATATCCTATGAAAATTCCTCAGGTACATTGTACGTCATAGAGGTATTGAAATAGATCCTGCTAAAATCAAGGCAATTATGGAGATGCCTCCACCGAAGAGTTTGCGTCAGCTCCGTTCTTCATAAGGATATCTTGCATTCATCCATCGATTTATATCAAATCTATCAGGACGTTGTCAACCATTTGCAAGGTTGATGAAGAAGGATGCTCCATTCAAATGGGATAAGGAGTGTTAGGAAGCCTTGAATAGCATTAAAACTTTACATGTTAAATCTACCAATCCTTGCAATGCCTACTCTCACAGGAAGCCTCTCATTATACACTACATTAGAAGAGTCCTTTAGAGCATTATTGACACAATAAAGAAGAGAGAATACTCTTTATTATATATCGAGATTGGGCGAAATGAGATACTCTCGATAGAAACCATTTAGCATTGATCTTTGCGTATCAAAATATATTATATCTCACAAGATTACACTCATCTCAAGATGGATCCCAAGTACTTGATGGCAAGAGAGACCGGTATTGTTCGCTCATACATTCCGCAAAAAGCAGTGAAGGGACAAGTTTTAGCAAATTTTTTGGCTGCACATATTATCCCTGCGGACTCTTCTCTAAATGACAATTTACCTGATGAGCAAATTATGCTCATTCATGAAAGAGAAAAATTACAAATTTGGGAAATGTACTTCGATGGAGCCTCATCGATCAAATAAGTCCAACATCTAAATTTCCCAAGAGCAGGAGCAGGAATCGGTATCATCTTCATAACACCAGAAGGAGGGATAATGGGACAGTCATATGGATTGACTGAGCCAAGAACTAATAATGAAGCTGAATATGAAGCGTTAGTGGTAGGTCTAGAAGATGTTATTTTCATAGGCATTCAGAACTTGCATATTTTTGGCAATTCTCAGCTTATTATAAACCATGTACTTGGCATTTATAGAATCAACAAGCTTGAGTTAGCTTTCTATTACAAGCTAGTTCTTGAGCTTATGAAGTAGATACCAAATATCACATTAACTCGAGTCTCTCGATCCAAGAATAGAAAAGCCGACTGCTTAGCAAAATTAGCTAAAGAAATGGCAAGTATGAATGGTGATTATGTCATGATTGACATATTTATTCGATGAGTTCTAAAGCCGATAAAGTATCAATTCTCGCAGGTAGAGGGGGTTACCAAATCTAACACAGTAGGATGTGACTCAGATTGCTCCTCATACTCCCCAAAATTAATAAGAAGTTATACCAAGATGAGCTAAGAATGGCATTGCCTCAAAAAAGTAGTGTGAAGCCTTTATTATAGAAGAGTCACATGATTGGAGGCAAGCCTTCATCGACTATTTTAAAGAAGGCAAATTACCAAGTAATAAATCACTGACAGCTCAAATTGAAAAGAGAATACTATGCTTTTTGACAATACTTTTATATAGATCCTTTGAACAAATGTGGCTACGATACTGGGTGTAGATGAAGCTAGCAAAGTGATAGAAGTTCATGAAGGACTTTGTGCACATCGGTCGGTAAGATGAAAGAGATCAAGGATGGGTTATTTGGCCATCTAGGTGAGAAGGTATTAATCATGCTAAGAAGTGTCATGAGTGTCAAGTACATGGGGATCTTTATCCATCAACCTCCAAATCCATTACACCCACAATAGCATCGGCCATTGAATGTTGGGGTATAGATAATTGGACCAATTGATCCACCATTCAATTTGAAACCACTTCAGACTATTTCTCTAAATTGGTTTTACTCCATTTAAAGAAGTTACTGTTGATCGAGTGATCAACTTCTCACGCATAATATGGTCTATAGATTCAGAGTGTCACGTCAAATAATTCCCTAAATGTCGAGATTGTGCTTCATGTCGAGGTTCTTAAATAAAAATACTCTAGATGAAGAAGTTTTTCATGAAAATTTTCCTGTTACATAGGGGATAAAAATACTCTAGATGAAAAAGTTTTTCATGAAAATTCTCCTCTTACATAGGGGACATTTTGAGATTTTTATATGCAGATGAAATCAATGTTATATGTTAAAATCTCCTTTAGAATACATCAATTCAAATATGGATGTATTTGTATATTTTCATCTTGATAAATTCTCCTAAATGTACTTTAGAATTCCCCTTGTAAGACAAGGGGCATTTTTTAGTTTATATTGTTTATTTGAGTTAACATTGTGCCATGAGATGAGATCCTCAAATATACTTTGATTCAGGTTGACATTGAGCGTCACGCCGAAATCCCTAAATATATCTATAATTATCACTATTAAGTTGCAGAGTCTTGCAGGAACAAAAGAATCTATTTCTACACATGAAAGGATAACCCTAAATGTCAAGAAAATTATCTCCCAGATTTATCAAATTCTGGAGATCAAGTCAGAAGAACTCCCAATTTTGGAAGCTTCAATAAATTAAGTTGAAAAAACATCAACCTCTACATCGAAATGGATGAATTATTCTAAGTTTTCAAAGTATAAATGGATGAGTTCTTTGTGCTCTCCCTCAACAAGAAAAGGCGGTGAAAGTGCCCTTTTTCGATGTCAAAATCAACCCACTCATTTCAGTCAAGACTCGGTAAGTTAAAGGTCGAACTCAAGCAATATGGTTGAGTTCGACGCTCTCACTACAACGTAAGAAATGAAAGCCTTGCTCATTCGCTCAATGATGATACTTGTTTTTAGATATTAGTGATTACAACAGCATAAAAGAGATCTTTTACTTGATCGATAGATCAAGGCAATTTGAGGAAACCCTCATCCAATCACATATCACAGCGGTGATATCTCATTTCAAATGATCTCTCTAAGCCTAATCAAAGACAATCTCCTCATCAAGTCATCAAAGAAAAAGCACGATTGAGAAATCAATTCCATAGTTTATAAAAGCTGGTGACTAAAGAAATTTTATGGTTATTTAGTTTATTGAAGCCTAATAACTCACATTGACCTTATGAAGGTTTGGGTCATCTTTTGCCTTCACGAATCTATCAAAGCGCAAAGGATTCATGGAGTGCATACCCTTTCTGATAAGTCAATAGGGACAAATCAGGTCAATCCTTCATCAAGTCTGTCAAGCTCAAAGCTAGGATAGAAGGAATTTTAAATCCGACCAAGCACGGATAAATTGATTCCCCGGTGGGTCAATCTTAACACGGTCAATTTCTCCATAAACCAATAAAAGCAGTTAGGTTGAAACTCAAATCTGTCATGACAAGAAGAAAAAGATCTTTAGCAAAGCCATTGAAGCAGATAGTAGATGGTGTAAGAACTCTTATCAATCTGTCAAGTCAATTCTAATAAATCAGTCGAGCTCGTCATTTAGCATGTCCTGAATAAGGCATCATACCAATGATAAATTTTGTCAAGGTTCTGTAAGCTATCATAATCAAAGTAGAAATGATCCATGTTTTGTGGTCAACCCAAATGATCAGTTTTAAAAGCGACTCATCCTCAATCACACATTTGTTGAGGGGCATTTGTTGACCTCACATTGTGTCATAAATCAAGATAAGCACAAATCAAATTGACAGGAAGGAGGTGGCGGTCTCAATTGCTCAAAATGCATTGGACGTCATTGAAAATAGTCAAAATGACCTTCGATCGATGAACAAACTTGACCATCACGTTCAAAATGTCGAAATTGGTCAAAATATAAATATTGAAAAATCTAATGATCAATCGATTAAGCGCTCATTTATATGTAATGCATCATGCTCGAGAAGCTGCGATGATGTATGAGCACCTTTTGTGAAATTATATGTCATTAAAAACATTGAAAACTATCAAATGAGACTATTTGTACTCAATTCAGACGAGTCTGTGTAAATGCGAGTGATTTGAAGTGATAGCGAGCAAATTGAGGCTAAAATACACTAGACATCATCAAAATTGAGCACGAAGCGCCTTTCGCATCAAAATCAACTCAAATGACCTATCGACAAAAATGGATCATGCGTCACATTCAAATCAAAATTGGTCGGGATATAAATGTATGCGACGGTAATTGATTGATCAAACCAGTCATCACATATTTGTTTATCGGTGAAATCTACATTAAAATATTTAATAAATTTAAAATTAATTAAAACAATTCCTAAATTACCTAATTTCAAATTTTCGTTTTAAAAGTTTTCTTTTAATCAAAAAAAATAAAATAAAATAAAATAAAATTGAAAAAGGAAACTACTCCCTTCTATTCTGCATTCCCCCCATTCTCTCCCACTCTCCTCTCTCACGATTTCTCTCACGTCAAGAAAAGGTAATCCTCCTTCCCTTTTCAGATTTTCCTCACCCTCAAAACTTTCTCCATTCCACCTGTTTTGCGCCAGCCAGCAAACTAAAACCCTCCGATTGTTCACCTATATGATCCGCGTCATATCGACCCTTCTGCGTCCCATGAGCTCAGCCGCTCATAGATAAAGCCCATTTGCCGGCCGTTCCTGACCCTGGCGTCCATCCTCAGGCCAACCACAGTCCGCATAACTCCCTCTGCCATTGCCAACCCGCGTTCCCGTTGCCCGACCCTCTTTCATGACCCTCGAGATTTACCCGGCCCGCGTCCATATACATCAGCGCGTCCGGATACCGCCCTTCGATCATTTCTGCGGTAATCCATGTTGACCGTGTCGTTCAATCCAAAACCCACAGCTCTTCAATCCCTCCTTCATGAATGCCATTCGGCCTTTCCAGAAACTCCCACCCACAACATCCGTGTGACGGGCTGAAACAGCGTTTGACCTTCCCACGGCCGCCCCCGCTTCTTCCGCAATGGCGAAAGCTTGAATCCATACGGTCTGCCTTCTACAACGCAAAATCCATAAACTCGGCGTTCTGATCCTTCCAGAACTCACAACACATCCAAATTTCATTTTCACGCATCGGAAGAACATCATCAGGCAAATTCTTCTTTCAATTTTCACACCCTTTTGCTTTCCTTCAATTTTTCTTGTGAATCGAAGAAGAACATCATCAGAGATTCTTCTTTCAATTTTCTATCGCCGCATCTTCCACTTTTGCTTCGCTGATCGGAAGAACATCATTAAGAGGGTGAATTCTTTCAATTTTGGGTCGTATATCACTTTTTCCATCCATTTTGCTTTTTTAATCATTGAAGAACATCGTCAAGAGTTCTTCTTCGATTTTGATGTTGCATTACTTTAGCCTTCCTGCCGCAGAATCGGATCATCAAGAGGTGAATTCTTCTTTTGATTTTCGTCACTTCTTGCATTTCCAATCACAACCCCGTTCTTTCAGACATTGTAGCGTGCACAAAATAAATCGAATATGTGGGATTTGTGAATGTGAATATATATATATATATATATATATATATATATATATATATATATATATATATTTTTTTTTTTGCGTTTGAAGACCTCATTTGTGCTCATGAGTGCAATGGGATAAAATAGCTATATGGTGTCACAAGACACACTATCACCGAGGCATCTGAGTAAGCCACCACTTGTTAGATGTGCTCCTAGGCGAAATCGTCAAATTTTGTCTAATTTTGACTTAGAAAAAAAAGGGAAGAATATATATTGCATTTTTTCTGTTTAAAGACCTCATGCGTGAGTGCAACAAGATGAAATCTGGGTGGTGTCAAGACACACTAGTATCTGCTTAGGGCGTCAGTAAGCCAAAATAGTCGATCTGCCCCGCAGGGATGGCGGAGGTTGTCGAAATTGCGTCAAATCTTTTGACTTAGAAAAAAAGGGAGGGTAAAATGAGTTGACTTAAGAACACTAAGTAGGAAAATTTGTAGCTAATTCTAAACTAAAAGTGTCAAACAAGAAAAAAGGGGAGGAGCCTTTAAAGAAAATTTTAGAAAGAATAGAATATTCATTTAAAATCTAAGTGAAATTTGGGAGAGGCTAATATTAATCAACTTTGGGGAGAGGCTAATATTAAATTCACAAACTCTAATTGCGATTCTCTATGGCTTAAATTAAAGTGATGAAGTGAGTTCTCTTTTCTTGCAATTTTCTCAAAATTAAACAAGCTTTAATTGGAATTGAGAGGGGACTAATGCTAAACTCATAACAAATTTGCAATAAACTCAAAATCGAGATGAATCCAAATTGGGTTTAATATATATGAATGTGGAGGTGATTACTACGCTTGATAAGCATGAGTGGGGGTTAAGCAACAACACGAAATGTCATAACTTATCAAAATTGATGTAAATTGCACTAATCAAATTGGGAGAATTACAAAACTCACAAGTAAACTAAGTGCAAGTGATGTGATAAACTAATATAAATCAAAAAATTCTTCAGGATGCAACCCTTTGTACTGCAAGCAGATGAAGCGATACTAAACCAAAATCTAAAATCATAGGGCTTCTTTTGATCAAAATATTAGAATTTCATCTTAACTATGATTTTCAAATCAATGATTTCATTAAGTAGATGAAAATTAAATTTATAAATAATACGCATGTGCTTGGACATAGGGATTACAAGTGAAAATTTTGATGTCTAAAAAGGCTGTGCATGCTAAATTAAAATAAAAAAAATGAAAATACAGAATTAATCTCATAATTCAAGCATAAGATCACTAAAATTTACTATACTGCATGTGCCATTTATCTTTGAATGCTTAAATTCAAGTGTGAGGATCTTTGCGTGGGTTGCTTCGATTTAGTCTTAGGGGCTGGGTCGGGTTAACAAAATCTAAAACCTATAATAAGAGTTTTTTAAATCGGTGAAGTGTAAAAAATTGATTCGTCGGTGATAGTAGATCTAATCCTCATTAGCAGACAGTTGAGATCTAAACTCTTAAATATATTAAAATTAATTAATTCTTCTAATCAATTTTTTAACTTAAATCAAATATCATCTAAGTTACTTCTCGGTTTGTCTTGGGGTGGGTCGGGTTAACAAAACCTAAAACATATAATAAAGTTTCAAAATTAGTGAAATGTCTAAAAAAGCATCAAAATCGGTGATATATCTATCTCATTAGCGCCAAAGAGTTGAGGATCTAAAACTCTTCAACATATTCTAATCAATCAATTTTCAAATAGCAATCTGAAACTACTTAAATCAAACTCAATCATTAAAAAAACTTAAATCAAAACTCAATCATCATCCTTTTCACAGTTGTTTGTCGGGGTGACAAATTAAAAAACTCTAGCTCACAAAAAAAATGTCAAATCAAGTGTTCTTATGTTGGTCTCAATCTCTTGGCGTGACGTGTCTGGACTGCATGGCTTGGCCCAATATGCTCCATGGTCAGCGGTTAAAGGAGGACATGAAGAAGGAGAAATCACGAGCTTCGACAAATCTTTTTTTGAATGACCCCAGGAGCAAAATATACTGGAGTATTCTCTAGAATAACTTTGACAATCTAAAGTGGGTAAAGAGGAATAGCTTTATTGGCAAAATAAAAAAGTCTCTCTGTAAAAACCAATCACGTCAAGTTCCACCACCACATAGGAGATAGCCTGAAACACTTTCTCCTAGGATATGTAAAGTTATCAATGTAGCTAAGAACAAAGGTCTAACGAAAAGATGATTTCAGAGGCTTGTGGTGATAGAAAATACCGAAGCTCCACCAAGAAAGTTGTCATCTTACGGTCGGATGAACTTCTCCATATGGTGAGCATCAGTCACTTGAATCATGTCCGAATCTTTTAAAGGTCACTGGAAAGGATAAGCAAATATGGAGGCCAAGGCCTCATAATGAAACTTTAGTGATAGAAGTGTGACATCGATACATATACTCAAAATCTACCTAAAATGAACTCATCGAGTGGATATCAAAGAAGGGATATCAATGATGAATGATGATATGTTAGTCGACACCACAGAGAATCCTCTACATCCCATTTGTAGTTTCACCCTCAAGAGAAGGTTGACATTGATTGAGGTCCTTTAATAGAAGGAGGTTATTTTACATTGAACCAGATCCACGAAATGGCAAAATTCATTTGCGAAGAAAATAATGAAGAAGATTCTATGGAAATAGAAGTTGTCTATATAATTGAGATATAGATAAACTCCTCGTCACCATAGACACAAAGCCGGGGAATAACGAATTTGACACTTATGAAGAAGTGTCTTCCCAAAACAAATAGAGGATGGATCTTCAATCTTTGAAGAAGAAGAAGAATGAAAAAAGATATCATGGTGTCGAAATCTATGGTTGAACCGGGAAGTGATCACGGTACACTCTTTTATGTCGATTATGTCAACAACAAGTCTCTATAAAAGCAAGAAGAAGGCGTCAAGCTCTACCCAAAATGAGCAAGAAGCAAAACATCAACAAGATATAGAAGAAGGGAAGAACTGTCTTATTGGCCCATGGCTAGCTGAAACAAGAAATCACCGTCAAATGAAGGAATAAGAGATTACTGACTTACCAAAATGAATAATATGATTGTACAAATGAACATTGATGGAGATGTTCTGAGAATAATATCATATCAAGTGCAACACCTATTTTTCTACTAGCAACCAGGGTAGCTAATAATGCAACCAATACTATCATCTTGTACCTCCATCTCCTATAGTACATGCTATGCATGAAACAAGGGATAAGATAATAAAATTCTCCGATGACAATTCAAAATCACTACGGAGCTGTAACCCGCCGTTAGAAATAATAATCAATGAAAAGATAAAGGTGGTCATAGCCTCAAAGCGGCGAAAAGGCGGTGAGTAAAATTCACACCATGAATCTGACCAAGTGCCATACAGAAAAGTTACAGTGAAATTCAATACTTTCGGTAAGCAGTAATCCAAAGCAACATCCGCTCAATTTAAGGCTACTTGTGGTAACAGGGGTGATGCACTCTTTTCATCAATTCGAGGTTTGACCTAATTAAACTTTGAATGGTATGTAGAATTGTCAAATGATTATTAAAATATTTCTTTGAATTGGATTTGTGAAAAGGTTAGATCAGAAAATCTGTCATTGACTTGTTGAAAAGAAGGAAAGACAAGTCAGTGAAGAAATTCATAAGTCATTGGCGCAACCTAAGTATGAAGTGCGAGCAACGATTGGAAGAAGAACATGCAATCCAATTGCTAATAGGTAATATGGAGGATAAAATTGCACCATTTTTATGTATGACGTCGATTGCAACATTCCAGGACTTGCTCGATAGGGTGGTTAAATTTGAAAAGTTGAATCTAAAGTCATCTGAGATAAAGCAAAGAGAAACAAACCTTAATTAATTGGATCTATAAGATTTAACTTCTCAAAAAACATTCAATAAGAATGAAAGGAAAACTAAGATTCATAAAGTTGACCTCAAAATAATTAGGATGAGGATGACACATATATGACATTAATTTAGTAACATTTGCATTTGATTCATATCTTAGTTTTTAAATCAAAACAGCTACATCTTGCATAAACAACAACTAAACCTGAATATCATTAATAACTTCAAGCAAGTAAATTGACAGAAAAACTTCTAGCATTAACTATGAACAATGCAGACATAAAAATGGAAAATTAAGGATTGGAAAAATAGTATTTCTAGATTTATATCATGGATATGATAATATTATCAAAAACTTTTCTGAATTACTGAATCAAACTATGTGGTTTCCTTTAGTTAGAATATAATGAATGACTAATTTGTTGTTGATGATGACAAATATCCATTTGAAGAAACCATGTATTGATGTATTGCTGCCTATAAATTAGACAAAAGGATTCAGCCAGATTTTCATTTCTTTTTACGTAAATGTTAAAAAAAAAATTTATCTGTACTGTGCTTTCATTTTCTGATACTTTGAAAAGTTTTCACCTATCGATGTAGTAAAATTAAGCATATATTTGGATTGTGCTAAGGGCCAAGTTCACTAAGATTGAGTGTGAAACTCAAGTATTTTTAAAATCAAGAAAGCTTTAAGAACTTTTGGGTTGCATTGAAATAAAATATTGCAACTTTATCAGTATAAGGAAATCCCTAACTGAAAAGCTAATTATTGAAAGAAGCATTTACAAGAACACTCTTCAAACCCATAATTTTACAAAACTAATGAAAAAAAAATTAGTGTTGAGAATTTTCTGAGCCCTCACAAATAGTGGTGTGTCATTTATGTATTAGCTTATTAGACTGTACTATTAATTATTATTATATACTACCATTTACAAAAACCACTATTTTCTCAAAATCTATAGAAAAAATTCATCCCGCATTGAAAGAGTGTTTAAAAGTTTCGGAGTAATTTTCAGAAGGTAAATGGAATAGTAGATAAGACACTACCTAGAAATTTCATACTTGTTTGGTGAGGACTTTAGATCTAGTTCATTTCTAAGATAGTTAATTACCTCCCATAAGTGAGAGAGAACTTTGATTAAAATTTAGTCATTAGATCATTTGAATCGTAGTATATAGAAGCTACATGTAGAGTTTCAAAATTTAAGATATGAAATTCATCATTATAGAAACCTATGGTTGGGGAATGATGATGTGCCGTAGATCCCTGATTATGATCACGGCATTTGATCCTGTCTATATGTTGACTGACGATAGAAGGATCCTCAGCATGGTTACATCATAGAAATCCTGAAAACACAGTGGTGTTAATTTAAGGAGATAATTTTAAGTCTTTGAGAGAAAGTTTTGACTATCAAGTATCTCATGATTTCAAGAGCATGGGGAAGCATCTGCGATCATGATAAGAATATAATGGGGAGAGCCAAACTAATCAAAGGACTCTAGTCATGCTAATTTCTATGGAGCCGCTCAGCACATGGTTTGAGGACACATCGTCCTAGCAGTGATTGATTGAGAGTGAACATTAGAACACTTGATTTTACATTGCTCCTGGTATTTATTTTTATTCACAATAATTTTGGAAGATGGATAGATTGAGTTTTGATTTAAGTTTTTAAATGATTGAGTTTCATTTAAGTAGTTTTGATCTATTTGAAAATTGATTGATTGGAATATGTTTAAGAGTTTTAGATCACTGTCAACTCTGTTTGTTTTACTACAATGGATTAGATCTAATGGATTTTGATCAGTTTTAGAATTTTATTTAATTTTGAAAGTCTTATTATAGGTTTTCAAGTTTTGTTAACCCGGACCCAGTCTTAAGACTAAATCGGGAAGAAACTTTAGATTGATATTTGATTTAATTTAAAAAATTGATTACAAGAATTAATTAATTTGAATATGCATAAGAGCTTTAGATCCTGTCAACTCTATTTGGATGTTAATAGAGGATTAGATCTCTTGTCTAATCAATTTTTAACACTTGATTTAAAACTCTTATTATAGGTTTAAGTTTTTTGTTAACATCAAGACTTGAGGAAGCAACTCTGCAGATCCTTAAACTTGAATTTAAGCATTCATAATGACGTGGGTGTATAGATAATAATTTTAGGTAATCTTATGTTTGAATTATGAGATTAATTTTGTATTTTCATTTTTTTATTCCAATTTAACATGTGCAACCTTTTCATCAAAATTTGCACTTGCTTATGAATACACGCGGTATTTATAGCTTAACTAATTTCACCTACTTAATAAAATCATTCATTTTGAAAATCATAGTTAAGATGAAATTCCATAATGTTTTGATCAAAAGAAGCCCTATGATTTCTGTAGATTTTGGTTTAGTATCGCCTTCTATCTGCTTGTACAAAGGGTTGCAGATCTGGTGGTGAAGAATGCATTTTGATTTAGATTGTAGTTTAACGCATCACTTGTACTTAGTTTACTTGTTGAGTTTTTGTAATTCTCAATTGATTGCAATTTACATTAATTTTGATAAGTTATGCAATTTCGTGTTTATTGCTTAACCCCCACTCATGCTTATTGGCTAGCATAGTAATCACCTCTACATTCATACAAGAGTTATTAAACCCAATTTAGATTCATCCTCAGATTTTGAGTTTATTGCAAATTTGTTATGAGTTTAGCATTAGTCTCCCCTAAATTCTAATTAAAGCCTGTTTAATTTTAAAGAAATTGCAAGAATTCATTACTTTAATTTAAGCCATAGAGAATAACAATTAGAATTTGTGAGTTTAATATTAGTCTCTCTCCAAAGTTTGTGAGTTTAATATTAACCTCTCCCAAATTTCACTTAGATTTTCAATGAACATTCTATTCTTTCCAAAAAAAATTTTGAAGGCTCCTCCCCTTTTTTTTTGTTTGACACTTTTAGTTTAAAATTAGTTGTAGGTTTTCTTACTTAGCGTTCTTAAGTCGACTCATTTAACCCTCCCCTTTTTCTAAGTCAAAGATTTGATGCAATTTTTGACCTCCTGGCATCCCGTGTAGGGGTGCATCGAGGTGTTTTACTGCCCCTCACGTAGTGAGTGGTGTCTTTGACACCACAACGGTTTTCATCTCGGCCTAAGCGACGAGGTCTTTAAACCTGAAAGAGGACATACAATTCAACATATATTCCTCCCCCCTTTTTTTCTAAGTTTGGAAATTAGACAAAATTTTGACAACATTTCGTCTAGGGGGACCGACATCTAACAAGTGGTGGATTACTCGATATGCCTCTGGCGTAGCGGCGGATTTCTGCCTATTTTATTTTTATCCGTCACACCTAGCCAGTGGTCAAACGCAAAGAATCTCATATATATATATATTCACAAATCTCACATGTTCTGACATATTTTGTGGCGCGCTGCAATGCTTGGCAAAGGAATGAGGTTGGGTTCCGATTGGGAATGCAAGGCTATGATTCATAAAGTGGAAACTAAAATGAGGAAATTTGATATAAGTGATTAGTTTTTTGAATGTAGGAATAGAACTCGAAGAAGAGAAGAATGCCATTGATTACCTTATGGAGAAGAAATAAGGGTTACAATTGAGGAGAAACTTGAAAATGATCATCTACAACAGGCCATATTAGTTGAAAAATGTGGAAATGGAGAAACATTAAAGAAGTTGATTTCAATGTGTTAGGACGTGTGTTAAAGAAAACAATCCCTTGATTTTTTATACTTAGATTGGATGACAAAGGCAAAGGTGGTGTCACATTATGAGGGTGCTTTCGGCAAAGGATTAATAATAATGCTTGAGGGGAGGTGGGGATAATGTTAAAAGCATTTACATCAAGACAAAGCCTCCTAATTAAAATTTAAGAGTGGAACAACTTAAAAAGATGAAGGAGATGGGATTGCTTCTCAAATCAAAGAATGCCAATAAAAGCCATGGATGGGGATTGCTTCTCAAATCATAGAATGCTAACTTTTTGGGATTTTATCTCAATCAAACAAAAGTGATGCAATCATCGATTCTTCTTTAATATACTTTTAAAACACTTTAAAAAGGTTCTAAAATAATTTAAATCTATTTCATTCACACACCATTAATAAAATAAATTTCTTATATCATTATATTTTATATAATAACTAAGTATTAGACACACACACACACACACACACACACACACACACACACACACACACACACATAGACACACACACACACACACACACACACACATATATATATATATATATATATATATAAGAGAGAGAGAGAGAGAGATGAGGTTCTTTATCGGCATGGGTTGCTTCTCAAGAGCTTCTATATATGGCTTCTTTCTTCAAGTTGTGACTCTACAATATAAAATTAAATGAAATAAAATTTATGAATTCATGTAGAATTCAAAATTAAAAGAAACTTCACTTGCATTATGCATCCA
The DNA here is from genome assembly GCA_021442155.1 of Cymbidium sinense. NCBI lineage: Eukaryota > Viridiplantae > Streptophyta > Magnoliopsida > Asparagales > Orchidaceae > Cymbidium > Cymbidium sinense. The sequence goes on from JAKCPB010000921.1 coordinate 151,906, forward strand.
ATTATGACATAAATAATTATAATAGGAAATTAACAAAAATTGAATAAACAAATTTGCTAATTATTGGACAATTACTAGCTAAAACTAATTAGCTAGCTAGTATGCAATATAAAATCTGGATAAAAAACTATTGAGGAATTTCTTATAGAAATTCTTTGAGGAATATCATTGCTAAAAATTTATGGGAAAGGCTTCGTAGTATTGCTTAGATCACTTTTTCATCAAAATTTGTGCATGAGTACGAATATGCAATAAAATTAAGAATAGCTTGTTATCACTTGTATTTGTAATAAGACAAGATATACATTTTATATATTAATATTTATTCATCTTAGGAAAAGAATCGATGATTGCAAGATACAAAACCACTTCACTTGGTCGAATTTTAGACTAATTACTTTTTGTAAATTCTTTAATAAGCTTACTTCTAAAATCATTGCTAATCGATTAGCTATGCTACTTCTTAAAATTATCTCTCTTAACCAAATTAGTTTTGTTAAAGGTAGAGCTATCTGTGACAATATATTACTTGCTCATGAATTAATTCATGACATTAACACTAAGTCTAGAGCCTCCAATTTAGTGTTAAAATTTGTCATTTCTAAAGTTTATGATAGTATAGATTGGAGTTTTCTTTATAAAATTATGTACTATCCTCATATGGCATATCGAACACGTGGTGGCCCTATGATATCTCATTTAAGTTTTGCAGATGACTTCATAATGTTCATCAATGGGGCTACTCATGTTATTAAAAATATTAAGAACTTTTTTGATATATTTCAATCAATTAGCGGTCTTATTAATAGTAAAGAGAAAAGTTCTTTCATTGTCCCTTCTGCTATCTATGACAATAGATTGAATCAATTAAAATTTTTTATAGGATTTAAACACCAGTCTCTACCTCATAAATAATTGGGGTTCATCTTTATAAAGGCTAAAAGAAATCTTATTTGTTTGATGATCTAAGTAAATCAATTAAAAAAAAGAATTTCTTCCTAGGAATTTAAGCTTCTCTCTTTCATTGGCGGTTAACTCTTTGTTAAAAGCGTTATATGCTCACTTCTTATCTATTTATTTCAATCCAACAATCCAACGGTGTTTATGTGTAATTATACTTAAAATTTTTTAAACAAATTTTTTTGGGGGTCCACTAATGACTCTAAGAAGGTCCGTTGGGCCACTTGGAGTGATTGTTGTGACCCTTCCATGGAAGGTAGCCTAGGTTGTAAATCTTTGAAAGACCTTTATCAGGTTTTCTCTATTAACTTTTGGCGGGCTTTCAAAACTGGACATAGTCTTTGAGCACAATTTATGAGAAAAATATTACTAGAATAAACATCCATCTTATTATTTTTTTAAAAAAGGTGACTCCCCTATTTGGAGAAGACTATGTAAAGCTAAATGGGTAAGAGAGAAATCAATTCAATAGGGCCTTGGTAAATAATTTGTTTTCTTTTGGCAAGATATTTGTTTTCTTCTACTATGGTCAACCTTTTTTTAATCAGAATGGTTTGAATTTCTTGGCTCTTAACAATGTGATCCTTAGGGATATAGTTAATGAAATTGTCAAGCTTGTCCCACTAGCCAAAGATCTTTTTTTTTACATTCTCTACATGTTCTATTTTCTTGTAAACAAGTTTGGCATAACATTAGAACAAAAAAGGATACTTCACATATTTTTCCTTATATCTAGCATAATTCAATTCCCACCTCTATCTCCATCTTATGTTGGAGAATTTTAAATGGCTATATCCTTATTGATAATGAGCTCGAAATGCATAGTTATTACTTCTAAATGCCAATGTTATTTTTCATGTGAAACTATAAATCATGTCTTCTTATCAAAACCATTTCTATTCATGTTTGGGCTTGATGTTTTATTTGATCTTAACATTATTTGGAGAACTAATTCCATAAAAGATTTTCTCGGTGATTTGGTTTGCTACTATTAAATCTAGTGGCAAGGGGCATATTAGTGTTATTCTACTTCTTTGTATTCTTTGGTTTATTTGGATGGATCATAATGACAATAAACACAATAACACACCTATGAACCACCTTCATATTATTACTAAAGTGAATGATAAGATTAAATCCTTTCTTAATGCTAATTTATCATTCATACATAGCTTAGGAAATTGATATTTCTTTCAATGATTATACCTTGTCCATTCTCCTAAAATCCCTCAAAATTTATATAAAATCAATAATGATGGTTCTATTTTAATCATAGGATGGTTGTATTGGTCTTATTAGGGTTTGGAAATGTTATAGTTGCTTTCTCATGTCCTCTTTAGATGCTCGGTTATTTATGCGAGCTTTCTATTTTAATGTTCTTGATCTTTGCCATACTCTTAAAATTCATATCTGGATTGAAATTGATGCCGTCTATTCTTCATTTTATTCATTCTAATGATGATGAAAATGCTAAAATATTTTATATTTTGAGAAAAATTATAGGCTCGTTACGGAGCCTAAACTTTACTATATCTCATATTTAGAGAGAGGGTAACTCTTATGCTGATTGTTTAGCTAAAAATGGATGTTGTATAAGTAAGTTTATGGAATATTTTCATGATAATATTTTTAAGGACTTGCATGGTCTTGTCAATTTGGATAAGCCTAGTTTCCTTTATTTTAGGAAACTTAAAATATAATCTGGCTCTCTTTAGACCTTACTATTGGGAGCTATTTTATATATGTGGTCTGCTTATCTATTGATTTGCACCAATTCCTAATCATATCCCTTAAAATGATCTCAAAGCTTTTTATTTCTCATTTTTTTGGCGATGGTTGGATCTGGACTATTGATGCCATCACACTTTGAAATTTTAGTTGCTCTAAATAGTTTTTTAGTTTATACATTTGTATATCTTTGTTACTACAACTCAACATTCGATCTACATTCTATTTTGGAGTTCCTCCTCATATTGTGTTCTTATGGGTTAAAATGGCAATGATGTTTTTATTTCATTTTTTTTTGAGAAAGGAAAATTTGTAACTAGAGACTAATTTTTGGTTTAGATGGCCTTCTTATTTGAAGTTGGTGACTTTCCAAATTATTGTGTTCTCCTTCTATTAAAATACTTGATTTAAATTGATGCTACACTTGAAATGTCGATATCTCTGTGAAAATTGAGCTTGAACCCTTTGATATTTCAATTCGGGTAATGTGTTCTCTTGTGTCCTTTATGCATTTTTCATGTTATCCCATGAAATTGCTGGTTGATCACCTTCAGAAAAGCTAACATTCTTATTCTCATGTGTTTACTTCTTAGTGTTCGCATGACAATTTTGATTTTCATTTATTTTCACTTAACATGTTGTGTTATCTTGACAAAATTACTTCTTCTAATCTTTATAATTTATTTACCTAGAACATTATATCAAAACTAATCAAGATCAAATCTAGAAGTGTACACACTTTAATGATCCTTCTATTTAAATATGTCACTCTAATACTGAACTCAATTTTCTTAAATTACTTTCTGAATGGCTTCTTCACTATATTGAATTTTTAATGCCCATATTCTCAGGGGGATAGTAGGACACCACGAAGAGTTGGCCAAAAGTCAAGGCATACATAAGACTTGGATCCTAACTATTATTACATAGAAGGGGACCAGGTCATGGAAAGAAAATCATTCTCTTTATTGGTATGCCATAAGAGAATGTTTAAAAGTCGAGAGATATACAAGACTTTGTTGTTATCAGAAATCTTCATTGAAAGGGACTAACTCATGGAAAGAAGATCTTCCTTACTGGGAAGAACTCCATTTATCCTGCTATTATATTTTTGTATTTCATTCATACTTGAATCCAATCCCTTTTAGGCATCGATGTACATCATTCTCCACTCTATTGAAAATTTTAGATTTGGTGGTATTGGATCTTGATCTTTTTTAGCTTTAATGGCTATTATCTTTGTATCTTTTTCTTTCCTTAATAAAATTCTAGTTTTAATTAAAATAAATAAATAAATTAATTAATTAAAAAAACATATACGGTAGATAATACAAGTTTTTAAAAGGAAGATGATATGGAGGGAGGGTGGGGGGAGAGAGAGAAATTTTGGGTGAGTTGTGAATGATGGGCGAAGATTGAGACCATTAGAAATAATGGAAACAGTATATGAGGTTTAGGGTGCAAAAGCAATAGAAGTATCCATATCCAAAATTGATGAGTCGGTATAATCCAAGATAGAACAATTGAACCAAATCAGCCATGTTTCAAGGACTTGTTTGTTTTGATACCATGTTATAAATCATGCAAGGCTGCATCTTTTATGGAAAAATATTGATTCTACTACAAGCATTCCTACATAAAGATAAGGGAATTGAGCAATTAGGAAAGTAAAATAAATATGAATATCCCTATATTATTATAATATATACTAAAAAGTTGTAATAAATATCAAATATATTTGATAATATTAAGATGGTAATATAATAATTCTAGTAACTCTATCATCCTCCCATAAAGATGATATATATTCTATTTTCTATATTAAGATAAGATAATAGACAATAAGGAAAGTACAATAAATGGGAATATCTACCAAGAATAATTACGTTAATAAACATTGTAAATCTTAATAAATGTTAAATATATATGAAAATACTAATATATTAATATAATAATTCTAATAAATCCAATAGATTTAAGCTAGATAATTTATATTTGTCTATAATTTTAGATTATGGTGATAAATAAATGATTGGAGTACATCAACATCACCCATTGTAAAAATTCATATGTTCTTGAATTTACACAGATCTCTTTGATTAGTCATACACACACAAACACATAGGGGTGTTAAAAACTAATCTAGCATAACAATCTAATTTGAACTCAACTAAAAAAATCATAATTTGGATTGACTTGATTAACTTTTAGATTGAGTTAGGGTTAACCCGCTGACCTGATTATATATATCTCACAAAGCATGAGTAAGTATTGACAATGGTTTTCAAACCTCATATTATTTATTTGAATTATATTCAAATTATGATATGAACCCATATCCCCAAAGCAACAACAAGATAATATCCAAAGGAACAGCCTATCCTATATACAAGATATATGAAACAACTGAATTAAAATCCAACATATTACAACCTTTACAGAGGAATAATAAACATCAGAAACAAGATGAGCAACAAAGAGCCTAACAAGAATAACAGCCCTTATAGAAATTAGAAACCAATTCTAAATAGCAACATTAACTTTCCAATGAGCCATTTCAGACAGAATAATGAACTTACATCAAATAGTAACTTCCCTGACAATATACAGAGAAATTGCTCAAAATAGACAAGAGGAACAACTCATCCAATCTATATAGAAAGAACATAAGCGACGATAAAAATCAAGACCCAACCTGAAATACACACGAGGCAAGATCTATATAGAAAATACAATCGTTACGAGATATAATAGAGGAACATTCTAGAAGCAAGAGAACTATAAATAGAGGAAGACAGACAAAGGTGAAGCAATCAAGAATTCTGAAAGAACTTAGCTCTTGGTCTTTCCCCTTTTCTTCTCTTCTTCACGTCGGTTCTTCTCGGTTTTCCCTCCACCGCATTCCAGAAAAGCTGCGTTTCTCCGATCCGATCTCCCGTTCTTCCACAGGTTCCTCGCGCTGTCAAGCGAGAAAAAAGCAAGGTAAGGTTAGGTTAATTCTCAAAGCTTCATCCAACGACCAAGAATAGCCGCGCCGTTTTCAATCCGCGGATCAGATTCAATCAGAGATCAAGCTCGAACCGACTGTAATCCATTAATATCGAAGCAATCAAGAGCGTGTGATCAAACCCAAATCAAGGCGGATCATAAATCAAGGCAAAGCGGCTTACAAGCGGTCTGAAACACATATCCGTGTTAGCATCCAACTAAGGGGTAAAAGCTATCCAAGCGGCTGACGCAGCTTTTCCCACAAGATTACTCACTCAGCCGGGTTCCAACACTCAGTGAGTCAACTCACTGCATTAAGCCTAAACCAAGCTAGATCAGACCCAATCCAGGAAAGAACTCAAACAGATCCAGAATTCAAACCAGAACAGAATTAATCCCTCAAGTCTCACTGTATCTAATCCAATTATAGAAAATACTACGTATCATTGGTGCTCTCGTTGATTACTACATCCTCAATCAGAAAATATGACTGAAGGCTCAAGATACACATCCAAAACCCTAGATGAATGTGTTACATTAAATAAAAAGAAGAGCAAATGACTTGATCCTATGGCATTGACAAAATATCAAAAGATTATTTGTGATAGAAAGCAGTTGGAAAAACAACCTCAAATCCGGGTATGTGATGCATCCCATTGAATCCTATTCTCCAAAGCGGACCACATACACACAATGTCAATGCCTTAAAATAGATATAGATTTAATGGAGAAGACCACAGAGGATGGCTCTTTAAAAGCGAGCGATTTTTCGATATTATAACTCCTCGGATGATCGAAATTTTAATATCCTCAATATACATGGATGGACCCTTTGGTATCAATGGATGCAAGTAAATAAACAATTGCATTCTTGGCCAGTTCAAAGAACAAATTATCTGCAAAGATTTGGCCCCCTGCAGATTTAAGAGGAGAACTAGCTAAACTTCTGATCCAGTGCAACATTTTTTCAATGAATTTGAAAACCTTAACAAATTTCGGACATTCCACATGAATTACTACAAAGCTGCTTTGAATCGAGCACCGAGAAATTAAAAGGAAATAAGAGCCCTACTGCCTTCTTCAACAAGCATTTCAATTAAGCTAATGGAAGGCAGTGTATGATGAACATGCATAGAAATAGTAGAAATCGACACTTCACTAAATAAGCAAGAATATCGAGTGCTCCAATACATTCTTGCCTCCCACAAATGCCACTCAACAAAGTCAACATAAATAGCAACTTTCAATTCAAAATTTAATAGCAACTCAAATAGAAGACAGAAAAAGAAGAGGCTTATGCTTCAATTGTAATGAGAAGTATCACAAAAGGCATATATGTCAAGCCAACTTATGTGCCTTCAGGATGATCAATGAAGACCAAGACTATCAACTGATGATATTCCACGGATGGATACAAGAAGAGACTTTAGAAACAAGCTTAAAATATCAGCCATTCAATCCAGGTTAAGACAAAAGACATATAATTGTCTAATTATAAAATAGTCTAAATAGTTATCAATAATTAATTTAGAAGTATAATTGAGATAGCATCTATAGAGTACCATAGAGCATAGCGCAAATAGGATAGTCCGGAGTAATAAGTCGGTTCACAATCATCATGATAAGAGGGACAAAAGCAAGCGGTGTCACATATCTGACCACATATAGGTTGGGACCATATAAATCAGGAAGCTCAACAACATGAAACAAAGGGCTGATATCATAGAAGAGAGCTTCAATCCAAGACTTAAGACAATACAGACAAGCTTTTACACTACAATCAGTAAAATTACCAACTCAGTTCAGAAGATGGACAGATGGTAATCAAGCTTGTTAAAGTTGATCCGAGAAGAAATCGACGGAGATCCACAAAATTAAAGAAATATCAAAAGCGAAGGATATCTTGCCACAGATGCTTCGGGATATCAAGTAAAAGAAATCTGAGGCATCTCAGATTTTGACCTTGAGGACAAGGTCGGTGTGAGAGGAGTAATGTTATGAACCCATATCCCCAAAGCAACAACAAGATAATATCAAAGGAACGACTATCCTATATACAAGATATATGAAACAATGAATTAAAATCCAACAGTTACAACCTTCTGGAGGAATAATAAACATCGAAACAAGATGAGCAACCAAGAATATACTTATAGAAATTAGAAACCAATTCTAAATAGCAACATTAACTTTCCAGCAGAGCCACTACAAGAATGAGAGAACTTACATCAAATAGTCTGTGAACTTCCTGACAATATACAACAGAGAAATTGCTCAAAATAGACAAGAGGAACAACTCATCCAATCTATGTAGAACATAAACGGAAAGGCGATAGCGAAAATCAAGAAACCAATACACGTAGGCAAGATCTATAGAAAATAGTTACGGAGATATAATAGGAACATTCTAGAAAGCCGAGAACTATAAATAGAGGAAGAAGCAGACAACCGGTGAAGGCAATCAAGAATTCTGAGAAAGAACTTAGCTCTTGATCTTTTTCCCCTTTTCATCTCTTCTTCACGATCGGTTCTTCTGGTTTCCCTCACCAGGAAACCACCATACCACCGGAGAAACCGCCGTTTCTCCGCCGATCCCAGCCGATCTCCCCGTTCTTCCCTGGAGCTCCTCAATGGCTCGAACTGTCGAAACAGAAAGAAACAAAGCAAGGTAAGGTTAGGTTAATTCTCAAAGCTTCATCCAACGACCAAGAATAGCCGCGTCGTTTTCAATCCACGGATCAGATTCAATCCAGAGATCAAGCGCTCGAAACCGACACATATTAATTAATATCGAAGCAATCAGCAGGTGTGATCAAAACCCAAATCCGGTCGAAATCAAGGCAAACCGGCTACAGTAAAGAAAACCTCAATCCGTGTGTTAGCATCCAGCTGGTAAAAGCGCTATCCAACGGCTCGAGACCGCTTTTCCCACAAGATTACTCACTTGGGTTCCAACACTCGGTGAGTCAACTCAACATTAAGACTAAACCAAGCGGTCGGACCCAATCAGGAAAAGAACTCAAGATCCGAATTCAAACCGAGCAATTAATCCTCAAGTCTCACTGTATCAGATCCAATTACTGAAATACATACGTATCAAATTATTTTCAAACATTATTCAAATCTTATTCATTCATATAAAAATTGCATAAGATTAATATCACATACTAATATTTAAAATATTTAATAATAATTTATATGCCAATTACTGGATGCCATGAGTGAAAATTTTTCTTACATATAGAAAAATTAATGAATAAATAAATAATGGCTTATGATTTTAACATTTAATAATCTTGACAACTATATCAATGATAATATATGAAGCATAAACTATTATTAAATTAAAAATATATACATACACCAATATGAAGTTAATGAGTTTGGGCCTTGGAGAACCACAAGTTCTATATAAGTTAGGTGAATTTCTCTCCACAAAAATGATGAGTTAGTCTATATATATATCAAAATAATTTAAATGATTTAATTCCATATAAGATATTAAGAAAAGAATCAAAGAAAAATTTGAATAAAGTTAATGCACATTTCAAATAAGATTTAGGGATGTAACCAAGTGCAAACATAACTTAAACTTTGTTGGTACCAAATTCCTATGTTAGAGTCGTCAACATATTTCCTATAGTGGGGCTTTGTGGGCTAAAATTCACCATCGAACTCTCGATAATTGAAGAGTATGATTTGATGTGTCAGTGAGATTTTCAAAAGGCAGACGAAATAGTAGATAATACATTACCCAGATATTTCGCCCTCATTTGCTGAGGACTTTAGATCTAGTTCGGGTTTCTATATATGCATAGTTAATTACCCCTCTCAATGTTGAGAGAGAACTTTCGATTAAGGATAGTCATTAGATTACTAAATTTGTAGCGTATAGTATCATCATGTAGAGTTATAAAATTTAGATTTATGAAATTCATCATTTTAACTTAAACCGGATGGTTGGGGGAATGATGACGCGCCCGATCTAGATCTCATGGTTCTCATCATCTCGTGGTCAGTATACTTAGTCGGAGGAGGTAGTCGACCCTAACTAAAGGATCCTTGTCGGCCATGGGTTGTGTTGTTGCTTGTAGACTGGGTGGAGTTTGTCTAATGAGACAAGTTTAAGTCCATCTTAGCTGACATAAGGCTTTTTTCCTCAGGTGTACCCTATGATTCACATCTCAATGGGAAGAGCCATTGGGGAACATACGAGCTATAGTCGTGATCGTAATATAATGGTGCCATTTAGAGGCATCCACCCGATCAGAGGACTCTGGTTGTAATTGCATCATATGGAGCCTTGGCCATGTCGGAGGACAGCATTCTTCATGAGATTGATTGAGAGTGAATATAAGTATAACACTTGATTTTTATTGACTTTTGTGAGCTCGAGTTTTCTTAATTTATCACCTTTAAAACATTGAAAGGTGAATTGAGTTAGATTTAAGTTTTTACAAATTGAATTTTGTTTAAGCATTTAACACTTAATGATGTGTTAGATTTTGCATTTAGATTGACATTTAATTTGAGTTAATTTGATTTTAAATTAGAATCATATTTTGGTAAAAGTATCCCTCCGGTTAAAATCTTCATTCAACACAACATACCATTATCGGTGGATGAATTTGATCATTTAATTTTTATTTTGAATCTCAACTCTTTTAGTTTAATAATAGGATTAGATCTACTTTCATATGATAGAATTAGCTTCAAATATTTTACTAAGTTTAAATTCATATAATATTATTATTGGATTTTAGGTTTTGTTAACGGACCGTCCTGACCAAACCAGAAGCAACGCCGCAATAACTCCTGACACTAAGTTTAAGCATTCAGTGTAGTGTCGGGGCGCTGGGTATTTAACAATTCAGACAATTTTATTTCTAAATCATGAGATTAATTTCATATTTTATTTAATTCCAACTTACCTTTTCGCATTAACATTTGCACTTAAATTTCCATGTGTATCATACATGTGTTTATAACTTAGATAATTTCATCTAATTAATGAATTCAATGAATTTGAAAATCATAATTAGAATGAAATTCCTTAATTTTGATTGAAGGAAGTAATTTTATAATTTAATTTAGTATTTGCCTTTGCAAGAGTTCATCAGTGGCATTAGAAGGTATTTTATGGACCAAAATTAGATTTACATTTGCATTCAAAATATTGTATCCTTGCTTGTATTTAATTTATTCATTGCATTCTTCAAGTATCAATGATTATTTAGTTTAAAGTCGTTTAACAACCTTTTAAATATTTATCGACTCATATTCAACTTTTTGTGCCATTTGAATTCAAGTTTCTTTTGAATATAAGTCAATTATTCATTAAGGAGTCTTATCTGTACTTTCTAATATATCATTTGGTTATAGCAAAAACCTCTTATGAATTTTATTTGATTTTCACTTTTAGAAGCACTCAACCAATTGCTTCAAACCTAACTTTAAGTGCAAGATCCAAATGATCCTTTTAAAATGCTACATTCATGAATGATCATGAGTTGCCTAATTGAATTTGTGCTTGTGAAAACTACCAAATTACTTGTGCACCTTTGTTCTTAATTTGAAATTGGATATTTAGACTTACCACCAATCATTTTTCATTTAATATTCAATTGAGATCTTTTCTTCATTTGATATTAAATATGATTTGTTCACATAAAAATACTTTAGATCCAATATGAATTTATCCTCAACCCCAGATCAAGTTTTATATTTATTTAATAACTGGACTTCAAATTTATCTTAAGTTTATTGTGAGTTTCGGTTCATGTATATCAAAGGAATTCAAATTTATCTCAAGTTTTATAGGTTCACTTAAGTTTTATCCTTGTTTTCTTATTTGAAATATAATTTTCAATTTTATTTGTACTCAAGTCTCTTTTAATTTCATTTTAATATTATTTATATTTAGTTTCCAATTCATTTCTTTAGGACTTTATATTTTATTAACATAATGTTAAATCTTTTTTTTTTTGTTAAGTCCCAAAAATTTGTTGAAATTTGACTTCGGCGGATTCGTATCCCTACATAGGCTACTACATACTATTTGGCCTACCGTCATGCCCTAATGCGTGATGGTTGGTGTTTTGAAGCACCTTTCAATTCAATACATTCCGATGAGCATAACGAGATCTTGATCACTATAAAAGGAAATATATATGCAAATATTCTTCTTCCTTTTTTTTCTAAGTCAAAATTTTAGTCAAAATTTTAGCATTTTGGCATAGGGGTGTCACATCTCAATTTTTGCGTCACCATACGATGAGTGACGGTGTTTTGAAACACATCAATTTTATCTCACGATGAGCATGAGGCCTTCAAACCGGCGAAACCGAGCTGCCGTCAAACTCTTGCAGCTTCACCTTGTCGGCGGTGGAGGTGAGCACCGAGCCACGACGTTTTCCACTACTATCACATTTGGTTGTACTGGCCTTGCAATATCGATTACTCGAGGAAGAAATGGTTGCCATCTTTGCGGCAGGAACCATGCTACTGGCTAATCCACTGAGATTAAGGTCAGCCTTAAACATATCCATGAACAGCTTCTGTAGATCCTCAAAGCTATCATGTCGTTTCTAATTGAGCTTCGTCTGGCTCATCATTTGAACCATCTCATCTGAAAAAGTCTCCCATTCCATTATCGTCACCATCGCTTTCATAAACTCTCACACTATACAGCAATCTCTTATTAGAGTCAGATATAATGGAATAAGCTTCTTGGATTGCTTGGAGCTTTTCTTTTGCTTCCTTGACAAACTCGGATGTTCCAGTCGTAGAGCACCAATCAGAATGCCATCTCAGAGCAAGCTTCTTGTATGCATTTCAGAGTTCAGTGTCGGAGCACTCTTTTTTGAGACCCGGCATGGAATAGAATTCACCATTCTTCTCATCAGAGGCGGCCATTTCATGCCAATAAGTTTCCCTTGAAGCTTTCCCGCTACAGAGAGAATGATTAATAATAGGATCTTATATGGAGAAGTTCTCACGACATAGCCTTACATCTTAGATGCATAACCTCTGTGATTTTCGTAGAAGGGGATGCTAGAAGCGGAGAGAAAAAAATCAAGGAGGAAGGGGTTCGGTTTTGCCAAAAATGGACAAAGGCCTGAGTTTCCATTTTTTTTTTTTTCATTTTGAGGATCGCGGGAGTGGTTTTCTTTGCAGATTGTTGGAGAAAAGATGGGAACGATTGTGAAAACTGATAGGGACTGGTTGAGGAAAAATGAAGAAGTGGGAGAAAATAGGGATTAAAGCCCTTAATTATAAATTATTTAATTTCATTTTCTTTACGCAATAGTTAACGGGATTTTGTAATCTAAAATCCAAAATTATTAATTATTTCAAAAGGAATTAAATTTAATTAACTTCATATCATATCTCTAAAATTTTTTAATTAATTTTAGTGTAAATCAATAGTTAAAATTGTGTTCAATCAGGTTAAAATAAACACATAATTTTCCTTTATTTTTATGAGAGATGTAGAACCTAAATTAAACTCACATAAGATGTGTCAATTTAGGTAAAATTGATGTTGATTCATTCAAGCATTTCACGATTGGAGATTGTTTGATTCAAGTCAGCGTCGAATTGGGTCAATTTAAGCTCAAAATTTGCATTATCACTTTTGACTGCTCGATGTTCGTGTAAATTCATCTGAATTGATCACGGACAGCCCCATTTAATAGATTTTGATGTTTCAAAGCTAACAGTATAATCAATTTCATGAATAGATGTCATTTGAGATCATCATCTCTAACTCGATGTATGCATCCGCGATACTTGATCGGATGATAGTGCAATATTTATATTGACAAATTTTAGATGTTTTGAATGTGATGTTGATGTATGTTCATCGAGAGGTCATTTCAACGATGAAGTTGGCATATTTAAATTTGATTGTGCTATTACATTCAGTTCTTCGATTTGGCTTATAGGCTTAACTTGACTCATGTAGCATATATGGAGGTCACAAATGACAAATGTGATTCATGCATGAAGTGAGTCATATTTATAGAAAATTGGTTGACCTTTTGGGCTACAAACTTGGACCACTTGACTTCAATTGCAATAAGCTTGGATAGGATTTGTCATTAGCATGATGTCATGTGTGCTTTTATAATAACCACATAATTCTTTTAGTTGATCGACTTTGTATGAACTATGAAATTGCTTCCTCGGTCCTGTGATTTCTACTTTGACAAACTTTATGAAGAGATTGGCTTTGATCTCTACTTTATGCTTGATCAGATCATTTGAAAAAGATTGGAATATCACCTTGCAGGCAATATAAAGATTGATTTGAGATAGCTCTAAATTGAGAGTTTTATCAGAATGTCTTGGTCTATCAGTAGAAAGATCTCTTGGATTTTGATTCTGTGTCATTAAAATTTGGATTTAGTTTGAGATTGAATAGTATCATCATTGGAAGCGGGTTCTTTCACGTGACCTTTTCTTATGGCTTGAGTGAGGAGAGTATTAGGTCATCCATTTATAGGCTTATTGTTGATACTCATCCATTTATAGAACTTATTGAGTTTGACCTTTAGAACTTACTCAAGTCTTTGACTTAAGTGATGGGTTGGTGATTTGGTCATGAAGCGGCTTCTTTTTCCGGCCTTTTCCTTACGCTTGTTGAGTGAGGAGAGCATCGACAACTTCGGTCATTTGCTTGTTGAGTTTGACCTTTAGAACCCATATGTCTTAGACTTGAAGATGTAGGTTGATATTTTTCTCGTTGATTGAAGCTTCAAATTGAGAGTTTTTGACTTGATCTCTTGGGATATAAACTTTTGATATTTAGGGATGTTTTCATGCATAGAAATACATTCTTTTGTTCCTTGTAAGAGATTGCAACTTCAATAATAATTATATGGATATACTCGATCTGCATAAACCTCGATGTCTGAATATATGAGAAGGCCTATTTCACAGAAGAGGATTGAAAACCTTGATCATAAAAGGGCATCTATCTAACAAGAGGATTATAGATTAGCTCAAAAATGTATTACTAAGTTTGAACTTCTTTAATATAAATAAACGTAGCTCATTCTGATAATCATGTATATTTATCTGAGGATCTCGGCTTGAAGCACGATGTTGACTTAGATAAATATATAAAATGCCCTATCGACACGGGGCTTTATATAATCTGTTGAGAATTTTGGAATATCATTAGTCTTGCTTTGTGCTAGATTGTTGAAGATTCAACTTCAAAAATTGAAATTTGTATTTTCCTCCTATCCTGGTTTTGTGTCTTGGTGGGCTTAATGGAGTTGATGACTTGTGAGATGAGAACATCTTCGGTCTTGTGCATGTGCTTTGATAGACTTATTGAAGACTTCATATCGAGGATTTGTATTTGTATTTTCATTTATCATGGCTTCATGCCTTAACGGATTTGATTGAGGAAAGTCCTGAATTGTCTTGAAGACTTGTCGGGTGATAAAAAATTACCTTATACCCTATATTTCTGCTTTCGTGGGCTTATAGAAGGATTTCTGTTGGTGACATAGCCCTTAGAGCTTGTGTTGGGTCAATGGTGAAGAATCATTAGTCTTATGCTTTGCACGTAACAGACACATTGATGACATGACTCCCTTAGTTCAGTCTTTGGCTTTGTACGAACATTGGGATGACTTCTTCAATCCTTTGCTTTCTACTTGGTTAGACTTACTGAAGAAGAGTTTCGATCTTTGCTTTCTACTTTAATAGACTTGTTGAAGGAGTTGACCTTTCTCATTTGATATTGATACCAAACTTCGCTTAGTGCCTTGAGTGAGGATCTTTTATTAGATTTTGAAAAATGACCTTACGACCATTAGGGATGATAGTCTGAGCCAATTAAACTTACCAAGTTGGTGGGATCTGGAGATTTGGATGCTCTTCTTTGAACTAACATAGTAGGAGGATCCCTTCTTGTGGCCTTTGGCGTGAGTAAGCAAACTGTCACTCAATACTTTGGGCGTCTTGAGTCCACCTATGCACCCACTCAAGCCCTAGATTTGATGTATGGATGAAAGATGTGTTTCCAACTTGATTTTTGTAGTTTACACACTTGAAAATTTCTCTTTTTGGTCAGTAGAACTTTGAGACTTGTAAACTTTAAATACATAATTTGAATATGTATATGGGATCTCGGCCGTAATGTGAACACAAATACAAAAGGAGGCCCCCTGCCTTGCATGGGGTATTCTAAAACATAATTGAAAAAATTCTAAGATTAAACAAATACATCGATATTTGAGTTGATATATTTACTCTTAAGAGAGTTTAACATATAATATTGATTTCAAAAATCTAAAAATGCCCCCTGTAATAATAGGGATTTTCATGGTGCTTTAAAAGAAATTTTATCATCATATATCAAAGATTACCTCCCTTTCCTCTTAATTATGTATATTTATTTAGCGATCTTGGCATGAAGTGCAAGTCAACTGAATATATATATAAACAAGAAGGCCCCTGTCTTACAAGGAAAGCCTAATATTTTACTATAATTTTAAAATGCCCCTGTGTATGGGGAATGTTTCTTTATTTTAGAAATGCATTCTTGTATTACAAGAGAATTTCTGAGCAAAGTTACACATGTAATGATAGAAGGGAATAATTAGTCTTCTCCACACCATGACCAATTCCCCTTCTTGAAAAGTTCAATGGATTCACCATATGATCGAAATCTTTGGACATCCTCTCTCAGTAGACTTCTAAATTTTGCTGAGCTTGAAGCTTAACTTCATCAAGCACATCAAGCTTTTCCCATACGTAGACAGACAATCTCATCTTGGTAAGATCATGTTGGATGGCTACTCAAAGTTAAGGTAGTTTGACTTCAAGTGGCAAGACTGCTTCAGCTCCAAATACTAGTGCATAAAAAGTGGATTTTGTGAGAGTATAGTCTAAATATCATGTCGTTGTCTTTCTGTAAGGCAATTTCACTTCGAGATTTTGGCCTCCAAATTTTCTTTCTTGTCGGGACCTTTGATGGAAGATTCTTGGACCTATGGTCCAAGTGTCATGCCTCGATGCTCACCGTGGGACTTGAATTAGTAGACATCTTACGGTGGAGGAGGTCTCCTTGAAAGCAACCCTAGCCTCACGATGATAGGACCTTGATATTTTCTTTTCATCAATCATTTATTCTTAGCAACTTTGAGGACCATGCACTCTTGCATATACTGGTTTCAAGTTTCTCACTAGAGAAGTTGGAACCTAACATTGTTGGGTCCAGAAGGACTATTTGATTTGACTAGTAGAGGCATTCCTTTACCCATCTCAGGCTATCAAATCTGTTATGGGTTAGAACACTCGCTTCTAATTCCATAGATGGTTGTATAATTTTATACTTGAACATTAGCTGTTGTGAACGCAGTTTAGCATTTCTCTTTCTCTATTGTCTATGGGTTAGCTTGCTTCAAGATGAAAAAGCTTTTGGGTTGCTACTTCTTCTCGAGGCTTCGGTCTCCATATTTATTTTTCTTTCTACCGGGACCTTTTGATAGCAGATTCTTGAACATGCAGTCTAGGTGTCATGCCCCGATGCTCACTGTGTAGGAATTTCTTAGAACGGTCTTGAGCATTACCCATTGAGAGTAGCCTTTTTGGTAAAGCTTTTTCATTTTCTCTGATAATTAGGCATTGATACTTTTCCTTATTAAGACCATTCTCCTCGACAACTTTCAACACTATGTGCACTCTGGAGGATAGAGTCTCGGGATGCCTCCTTTATGGGGTTATAGCTTGATGTCGTTGCTCCCATAATGATTATTTGATATCACTAATAGAGTTGTTCCTTTTCACTAACTTGAGATTTTCAAATTTGTTGTGAGTAGGAACACTCACTTCTGGTATCAAGTCTGGTCACATGGCTAGTGATTTAGGCAGTAATTGTTGAGCACGCAGTTCAACATTTCTTCTCCTTTGCCTTCTACTCAATTTTCTTTCAGAAGAGGAGGCTTCAGCATTATGCCTTCCTAGTGCGAAAGGTTCAACTAGCAGAGTGGTCGCATTCACAAGCATGATTGAAACTTTCTGCCAGTGATGGTTCTTTTCATAACTAGCACCTCAGAATGACCCAATCTTTCAAAAACTAAAGTTCTTTATCAGGAGAACTCCTTAATAGCGATTGGTTGTTGAATTGGTTGGAGAGCATGAAAAATAGGAGCTTTAGTAAACTGAGGCCTTCCGGCATGACCTCAGATGAGTGCACCATGGGTGGGTACTTCAGGAGTTGCTGTAATAATTTTTTAGAAAATCCACACTACCAAATTGTATAGTAGCTCCAACATCTCATGTGTTGATGACAATGTTAGCTAAGCAGATGTTTGTACCACACCCTAGGTGAATAATGAAAGGAGTGCTCTATAGATACATTCTTTTTTTTATTTTTAAATATTTTGTTACCACTATAACATGTATATGACTAGCCAAAGATGGAAAGAGAATCCTAGAGTCTAAAAATCAGGGTTCAAAGTTTACGACCTCTCGACAATTGAAGAGAGTATTATTTGATGTGTCGATGAGATTTCAGAAGGCTGATGGAATAGTAGATAAAACACTACCCAGAGATTTTGCCCTTGTTTGATGAGGACTTTAGATTTGGTTCTAGGTTTCCTATAGGTGCAAGCACCTATAGTTAATTACCGCTCTCAATACTGAGAGAGAACTTTCGATTAAGGCTATTCATTTGATTGTTAAATGTGTAGCGTATAGTAGCACCATGTGGAGTTTAAATTTTAGATATATGAAATTCATCATTTTAACTTGGATGGTTGGAATGATGATGCACCGTCTAGATCCATGGTTCCATCATCCAAGCTATCGTGGTCCCTAATCTGCAGTCGGAGGAGATAATAGTCTTGACCAAACTTCTGTCCAGCATGGGTTTGTCGTTCAAGGGAACCTTATAGACTAGGGTGGTGTTTGTCAAGGAGACAAGTTTAAGTTCACCTTAGTTGAAGGTTTTTTTCCTATCGGTGCACCTATGATTCACATCTCAAAGAGTAGGGAACATACAGTATATCGACCAATAATGGTGACATTTAGCGGCGTCACCGTCGACTGGTATAAATGCATCATATGTGGAGCCTCTTGGCCAAACATGAGGACATGGGCCACATCCTTATTAGTATGAGATTGTTTGAGAGTAAATATAGTAGAACACTTAATTTGACATTGGCTTCTTTGTGAGTTCAAGTTTTCTTAATTTGTCACCTTTAACAAACAGTTATGGAATGTGAATTGAGTTAGATTTATGTTTTTATAGATTGAATTTCATTTAAGCATTTAACACTTAATGACATGTTAGATTTTGCATTTAGATTGACATTTAATTTGAGTTAATTTGATTTAAAATTAGAATCACATTTTGATGGAAGTATTCCCTCCGTTGAAATCTTCATTCAACATAGCCATTATCGGGGTGGATGAATTTGCTTGATCATTTAATCTATTATTTCAGATCTTATCAACTCTATTAGTAATAAGAGGATCGATCTATATTATCATATGTAAAATTAGCTTCGAGATATATTACTAAGTTGAAATTCTTATAATATTATTATTAGATTTTTAGGTTTTGTTAACTACGGTCCCAAGACCAAACCAGGAAGCAACCGCATCCTCTACTAAGTTTAAGCATTCGATTGTAGTGTTGGGCCCATGCGGGTATTTAACAATTTAGATAATTTTATTTCTAAATCATGAGATTAATTTCATATTTTCTTTTCCAACTTATTTATCACTTTTCTAACATTAACATTTGCACTCTAAATTTTCATGTTTGAGTACATCTGATGTTTATAACTTAGATAATTTCATATAATTAATGAAATCATTGATTTTTCAAAATCATAATTAGAATGAAATTCATTAATTTTTTGATTGAAGGAAGCCCATAATTTTTGTAAAATTTAATTTATTATTATCTGTGCTGCAAAGAGTTGCAGATCAGATGGCATTAGAAGGCATTTTTTGGAGCAAAATTAGATTTACATTAGCATTCAAAATATTGTATCCTTGCTTGCATTTAATTTATTCATTGCATTCTTCAAGTATCAATGATTATTTAGCTTGTAGTCATTTAACAAGCTTTTAAATATTTATCGACTTGTCATATTCAACTTTTTGTTCTTACACAGATAGCTTATTATGCACACTTTAAGAAAGTTTATTTGAATTCAAGCTTTTGAATACAAGCTAATTATTCATTAAGGAGTCTTGCTTGTACTTGCTAATATGACATTTGGTTATAGTGAAAACCTCTTATAAATTTTATTTGATTTTCACTTTAGCTTGAAAGTAGCACTCAACCAATCTCTTGTGCTTCAAACCCAACTTTAAGTGCAAAATCTAAATGATCCTTTAAAATACTACATTCATGAATGATCATGAGTTGCCTTGATTTGTGCTTGTGAGAAAGCTACCAAATTACTTGCACACCTTTGTTCTCAATTTGAAATTGGATATTTAAACTTACGACAAATCATTTGTCATTTATATTTAATTGAGATCTTTATTCGTTTGATATTAAATATGATTTGTTCACATAGAAAGACATCATATCCAACATGAATTTATCCTTAACTCCAAATCAAGTTTTATATTTATTTAGTAACTGAACTTCAAATTTATCTTAAGTTTCTTGTGAGTTTCGGTTCATGTATATCAAAAGAATTCAAATTTATTTCAGGTTTTATAGGTTCACTTGAGTTTTATCCCTATTTTCTTAATTGAAATATGATTTTCAATTTTATTTGTACTCAAGTCTCTTTCAAATTCATTTTAAGTTTATTTATATTTAATTTCCAATTCATTTCTTTATGACTTTATATTTTATATTTAACATAATGTTAATCATTTTTTTGTTAAGTAAAATTTGATGAAATTTAAGAATATTCACGTCATTCCAGTAACTATTTTGGCCTACTCATGCCCAATAGTGATGGTTGGTGTTTTGAAGCCTCGAATATTTCAATCGTTATGCTCGATGAGCATAATATATATATATATATATATATATATATATATATATATATATATCTCCTTTTTTTTTAAGTCCAAATTTCAATCAAAATTTTGGCATTTCGAATAGGAGTGTCAAATTTAATAGTTTTTTGGGCCTACCTGTCATGCCCTGATGAGCGTGATGGTCGATATTTTTGAAACACTCTGATTTTCATCTCTCATGAGAATGATGAGCTTCAAAAAGTAGAAACCAGTAGCCAACCATCGAACTCTTGCAGCTTCTCTTTGCGTGCGGGAGCACATGGTGTTTTCCACTGCTTTCTAGCCGCGTTGCAATAATTACCGAACAAGCGGTCATCTTTTGGTAGGGAACCCGTGCCTGGCTAATCCGCTGAGATTAAGGTTAGCCTCAAACATATCCATGAACATCTTCTGTAGATCCTCGAAGCTATCCTGTCCTTTCTCATTGAGCTTCGTCTGGCTCATCATTTGAACCATCTCATCTGAAAAGTCTCCCATTCCATTATCGTCATTGCTTTCATAAACTCCCACTAATCTCTTATTAGAGTTAGATAGAATGGAAAAAGCTTCTTGGATTTCTTGGAACTTTTCTTTTGCTTCCTTGACAAACTCGGATGTTCCAATCGCAGAGCACCGATCAGGATGCCATCTCAGAGCAAGCTTCTTGTATGCATTCTGGAGTTCAGCATCGGAGCACTCTGTTTTGAGACCCGGCATGGAATAGAATTGATCGTTCTTCTCGTCGAAGGCGGCCATTTCCCACCAGTAAGTTTCCCTTGAAGCTCTTCCGCCAAGGAGAGAATGATTAATAATAGGATCTTATATGGAGAAGTCCTCACGGCATAGCATTACATCTTAGACACGTAACCCCTTTGATTTTAGGAGAAGGGGATGCCAGAAGCGGAGGGGAAAAAATCAAGGAGGAAGGGCTTCGGTTTTGGCAAAAATGGGCAAAGGCCAGAGCTTCCATTTTGAGAATCGCGAGAGTGGTTTTCTTTGCGATTTGTTGGAGAAAGGGAGGAACGTTGTTTAAAAATCATTGAAGTTGAGGAAAATAAAGTGGGAGAAAATAGAGATTAAAGCCCTTAATTATATATTAACTAATTTTCTTTTTTCTTTTTATCCAATAATTAGCAGGGTTTTGAAATCTGAAATCCAAAATTATTGATTATTTTGGAAGGAATTAAATTTAATTAACTTCATATCATATCTCTGAAAATTTTAATTGATTTTAGGGTAAATCAATTGTTAAAATTGTGTCCAATCAGATTAAAATAAACATATGATTTTCCTTTATTTTTGTGTGGCTCGATTGCATTGAGATTTGTGCAGAACCTTGCCGAAATCAAACTCACATAATATGGGTGTCAATTTGAGGTAAATTTGACGTTATGGATTCAACGCATAATCCGTTTCGTGATCGGAGGTTGTTTGATTCAAGTCGGCGTCAAATTGGGTCAATTTTAGCTCAAAATGTGTATTATCACTTCTGATCGCTCGATCTTTGCATAGATTCATCCGAATCGATCGCAGATAGTCTCGTTTAATAAATTTGATATTTTGAAGCTAACACAATCAATTTCATGAATGGATGTCGAGCTTCATCACATTCCGACTTGTATCGCGCGTGATAGCTCGATCGCTTGATCGGTTGATCGTTGGATTATGCAATATTTATATTCTAACCAATTTCAATGTTTTAAACGCGATGTCAAAGTTTGTTTATCGTGAAGGTCAATAAAAGTGCTTTTATTTGATTTGCATCTATTACATCCAAGTTCTTGATTTGGCTTATAGGCTTTACTCATGTAGCATATATGGAGGTCAACAAGCTTACATCAATCAAAGCTCATGTTTGAATTTAATGTTTAAATCTTAGATTTGAGTAATAACATTTTAGCTCAAACTAAATTTGAACTTTTATTTTAAACCTCATTTTTATTTTATTGGGTAAGACCTAGTTTGAATTATTTGAACCAAATATTTAGGTTCAAATTTTATTCATAGTAGATTAAAATATATAAAAAGGGCCTTATCAAACCTTATTCAAACTTTATTTTGAATCTTATATCATCATTTTAAGTTTGATTTTGCAACTAAGGTTATAACCTTAGTGTTCCAATTTCTTATTATCTAAACATGTGCTTAACAACAAATTTTAACAACATAAATAAAATCATGCTATAACTCATTAAAAAATTAGATTGATGTTGTCCTATTTTTTGCTAATAAATTCTACTATGTATATTAGGATTTAATAGAGACATCATCAATCATAATTTTAATGCTTAATAGAATAATATTTATGATATTATTAAAGACATACTAATTTGATAAGTGCTTTAATATTTTTTTTCTTTCTAATGTGTAAAATATAAAGTCATACATTGATAGAATTCACCAGGCCTATTTTCTAATCAATTTTAGAAAAAAAAAAAAGGGTCATAGAAGGAAGGAAAAAATGCCATGTATATAAAATAAATTTCATTGGTATAATGAAAGATGGACATTTCATGTAAAAATCTCAAGCGAATAAAATTTTAGTTATATTTTAGGCTATTTAGATAAATAAATTCAAGAGATTATAAATAGACAATGAATTAAGAGACTATTGATATATTCTAGTCCTAATCATTTTCTAAAAATTAGAAAGCTAAAATATGTCTATAAAAATGAGTTGCAAATTGATCCTCTAATTAAGCTCCTTTAGTAAATGTTAGCGATTAAGTTTGAGGAAAGAGCCACGTAATTATGATGTATGTAATTATTCTAGCTTAGCTCATAAAAATAATCTTCTTCTTAAACTAAGTTATCATATCACTATAAGAAAAAATAGTTATTACCGAAGGAATTTCTAACAGATTTTTTCATTAGAAACTGCCAGTGAAATTACCAACAACTTTTCAGTAGGATTTATTTCTGGCAAGAATTCTCATGGTTGAAAACTCTACAAATACAAGAGTTTTTTTATTTGATAGAACAAATGTAATGCACATTATTTTTGGGGTTGTGAGTGGAGGTGGTGGCAGCAAATGAGTGGTGCTCAGCATTGTAGTTGGCTCCCAACGACATTAGAGAACCTAAAAAGGCTTTATTTTTCCATTCTTGGTTGTATATTTTTCCCCTATATTCATCACAGTTATACGATTTAAACACACTTAATTTTCTTTCTTTATTTCTTAATTAATTTGACTACAACTACTACTTTTTGTTACTCTTTTTTTTCGAATTTGAACCAATTAAAGCAAATGCATGCACTTGTGCGCTATAACTCGAGTCAGGACAAAGAGTGGGAATCTCCCAACCATCATGTCAAATGTTTCGACGCGTATTACTCATTTTACTAATGAACTTTTTTCGTAGCTAAAATATAATAATATTTGTGGGTGGCAAATCCTTTCATTTACATAACACTAGCATTAAAGATGGCACAATTATTTCAATAAAATTGGTTATTTTTTGTGAAAATAATCATCAAATTTAAAGCAATAATGGATTAATCAACCCCTCATAATTCTCCTAGTATGCACAATTAATGGATAATATCATATAAAAATCTTTAAACATATTTTACATACATGATATGACTATTATGATAGGATTATCAACTAAATCATATAAAATATAATATATTTTACAGTGAATATTTATATACTATGCCATATTATTTAATAGAGTTTATATAAAATCATAAATACCTTATGTGAATGTGAGATTCATAGATGACATAATTATTATTTTTTATCACTATGCATTCATGTGATGTTTAATATTCTGATCAATCAATAATCACAAGCATATGATATATATATATTAGTATTTCAATATTAAATATCAATTAGGCAACGTGATATAATGGTTTTTACTCATAATGATAGTGTTCAGTTTAATACCAATTAATATTGTTTATCTAATTTAAATTGTTGTTCTTCCATCAATTGCTACAGGAGGTAAGTCCATATGGCTTAAGAAAGATCTTGATTTGGTTTGATTTAGTTTGATTTGATTTGAATGGTTTGAATTTGTATTTCATTTATATTTGTGAATATAAATGAAGGAATGATTGATTTATAAAGAAATCAATCAAGTTTGATTTGGTTTAAAGGGGGTTTTTGCTAAGCATATGAAGGTGGTTCATATGGCTTAGGAAGGGATTTTGAAATTTGAATTTGATTTTGGGTTCTAGTCACTTGAGTTGGATTTGATTTGGAATTTGATTTGAGATTGAATGGATATTTGAAAAAAATCAATTGGGGGGTTGATTTGAATTTGGTTAAGGCTAAGTCCATAAGATAAAATCAATGGGCTTAGGAAGGGTTTTAGAATTTGAATTTGATCATGGGTTTCAATCATTTGATTTGAAATTGATTTATGATTTTGGATTTGAATTTAAGGTTTGGTTTAGAAGTGGGAAGAAGGATTGGGTTTAAGGCTATAGGTAGGAAAGTCTTCCTAAATCCCAAAGGCATAACCTATTCCATGGCTAACTCTTTAAGTCTAAGCTTAGGTTAAGTGTTCACCTAATCACTAGAAGTGTCTTAAGACTAAGGAGCTCTTGTCATAAGAGTCCTAGATCTATGATGAGAAAGTTGAGCTCCAAAAGTGAGGTCAATGCGTTACAAATTTAGTTAAAATCGATCACTAGAAAACTAAAGTTTTATATCAAATACGGGCTTACCATTATTACTCTCGTGAGAGTAATAAGTGTTTGGGGAATGTTGGTGCCTTCAACATGTAGAGTTTAGCCCATATCATCCTGTTGGGATGAATCTACCACCATAATTAAATTCTCTCTCCCACTACGTAATGTATATTTGGTGGTAATTGATCCAATCCATATCTGCTTTTCCTCGACCATCCACCCGCACGAAGGAAGAATCTACCATCGCTAAATTAGTCATAGGTGGAAGGCCGAACTGCTTGAGCACACGATCGGGTAGGTACCACTCAACTCATTTTTAACTAATCAATAGTACTCTTGAATATATCTCATCACCTATAAGTATATATATGACACGCATACATGGATGATGTCCATATGGCTCCCAAATATTGTGCATAGTTTGAAAGAAATATTAGGTCTGCTGTGTAATTCTAATAGTGGATTCAACAAACAAGTTTACAATATAACGTGCCTGACTTTGCAACAGCCCATCTAATTCGTCCTTGTAGACACTGATGTGGGTCGGTGTCATCTCTCGGACATACCCTTCATTCCCCACATCCCACCACATCCACACTCATCTATATCTATAGGGAATGGTATATGCAATGTAGGTCTACACATGAATGTGCTCTCATGCCCATGCGGTAAATAGACATCCCACCATATTCATGCATTTTGCTTCATCGTCTCATGTAGCTCCCTGTGCAAATGAGAAAGCACAATTGGTCTCAACTAGAACTCCCTAAATGTATCAACATCCTCTAATAATGGTAGATACAACAAGTGAACCTCAGACCTCGATGTGTCTGGCATAAGGAAGCAACCAATAACAAAGAGTATGTATGCTCTCACGCATAGTAAATTGAAGCTCAAGGAGATCTAAATAGGAATCCCTGTAGCTGCTAGTGATGATGTATTCTGACCACTCATCACAATTAAGGATGACATGGAATTCTCTCTGGTAGGTGTTACTATAATACTCTAAAGTGTAATAGGCTGAGATATACTGCACATGACTCAGATGTCATTGTCCCAACACAAAAATTACATGAAGAGAGGGAATGTGATAAGATTATGGTTGTCTACATGTACACATACAAACATGATTTTGTAACAGCTCAACCTTGAAGGTTCTACCGGATCTATCGAACACTTAGTATTCATTAGTGCTTATTCATACTAGCTCGTGAAATCTCTTTGGCTCATGTTCATTACTCTGCAAAATATTCTTAGCATGTGAAAAAAATTTGGAGTCGTCTTTGGTTGGCTAGAGTTGTTAGTGATTCAAGTTTCATGAGCAGGATACAATATTATAGTATATTGTTGATCGATTCTTGGCAAGTCCACGTGCAAGTACACCATTAAAGCATTAAACATTTATGATCATGATGCCATATCTATCACCATCATGGGTTAGAGACCACTTGTTGCACATCCCTTGAAACAAGCCAATAGGCCTCTTGCTTGATGTTATTGATATCAATCATATACCTTTTGAAAATGTGAATTTCATCAGTATTACTGCAACATACATTTTGTAGCATATGAAGTCAGCATCTCTTACTCCAAGTTGTTTAATAGCCTTTTGGAAATTCTCCCTCAAATGTCAGGAGGCAAAAGTGATGCGCCACCCATGGTAATATTTTCCTACACCCACAAATAAGTCCTGCGTGCCTGTCAGATATGAGGCACATATCACCTCTTGTAGAGACTAGTGGGATTAAGTCTTAGAGTGTCCATAGAAATCAAACCCATGACTCAATACATTTTGATTCCACTACTGTAAATGCTATTGGAAATAAATCATTATTGGCATCAATTCCAACTGCACTAAGTAGACCCCCTTATACTTACCTAGGAGAAAAGTCCCATCAAGATATAAAACTGGGCGAAAGTATTGCCAACATGTAATTGAAGGCTCGAATGACCAAAACATTTGTTGGAATATGTTTGATTTTATTGAGTGCACTAAGTATACTGATTATGGCATAGGTACAACACCCATGAATTTCTTAAAAGGATCA